>JBAMJV010009144.1:0-144203 GCA_037951105.1 Echinarachnius parma | reverse complement strand
GGTTTGAGAAATACTTTTCTTAAACTAGTGACTATATGTTGGGACCCAACTATGTTTTTAAACCGATTTTGATCAAACACAGTTTATTTTCTCTTTAACAGTATGGCCTTTTCAACAACAAAAAGTGTTTAATTCCTAAAGGAAAAATTATACTCTCCCTTTAATCCTAACCTTAAATTGTCACCGAAGCAAATTTATGTTTCCCATTTTTGCTAGATTCCTGTATTGGTCGAGAAATGATGGAATAGACAGGAAACTGCTGAACGACTCAATGGATTCCCCTGTGGAGCAGATTTACAGTGGTGCAGGCAATAGTGAAATCTTTGGACTGTCCATTGACGTTGCCCGTAAGATATATGTGTTTTTTGTACCCAGCTACACTATACCCAGTGGTGTAGCCAGACATTTCTCAAATACTAGGGGTGCTCTAACCTGCACATGCGTAAATGTGAGATGCTTCGGCTGGGGTCCAGGGTCCCGCCTTAGGGCCCCGGCGGGTTTCAGGGGGCGCAGCCGTCGGAAGCTTTTGGATTTTAGCTCTTCAAAGCTAACATATTGTACCTAACTTACAAACAAGCAATCAACAACAACCAAAAGCAGGGCCATCTCACCAATACGACATGTCCACCAGTTGTTGGTTTATAGAGGCCCAAACCTGATCAGTCGGCTCCTCATATGAAATCAGATTTTGCTAGCCATTGAATTTGTTTGCCAAACATTGAGCCAAATACTTGCCAAATCCATTCAGTTGGGCGCAACGACGCAACCAGAATGATTTACATTTCTATGCAAGATTTTTCTTCCATTATGAAACTTCGGGTTTAGCATGGTTAGTTTAAGTAGAAGTACTAGTAATAGTAGTAGTAGTAGTATTAGTAGTAGTAGTAGTAGTAGTAGTAGTAGTATTAGTAGTAGTAATAGTTATAGTAGTAGTAGTAGTAGTATAGTAGTAGTAGTAGTAGTAGTAGTAGTAGTAGTAGTAGTAGTAGTAGTAGTAGTAGTAGTAGTAGTAGTAGTAATTTAAGTTTACTTGATCGGGTGTTGAATTAGCCAGTAGCTAGGGCTAGTAGATTCCCCTTGGAGTTGAGGTGGTGTGCAAGATAATTGAGCTGGTTCGAACTGTACCTGATGACCAAGGTTAATAATGCGTCTCTGAATAGGGCACCTATGGTGCTCTATGAATACTGCGTACCTATTATTAATTGTAGCAGAAGACTGCAGTATCGTTTATTTTTGTTTATTATCATCATTGAATTTTGTTCTTTTTCATGTCTTTTGGCATTCAGTTTTTTGATGCGGCATTATTTTTTCTTCTTATTTGTTAAGGTAACCGACTCTTCTTCGTGATCACCGGTGAACGAAAGCTGGACTCGGTGGACCTGGAGTCTCTCAAACACATCGAATATGACACGGGTGAAATATATAACGATCTCAAGCTCGTTGGCGGATTTATCTACACACTCGGCAAATACGGAAAAATTAAGTATAAGAAAATCACAAATCTGCCGTATGCTGGCGATTTGGTAACCGTGCCCACAACCTTGGATGAAATCTATCCGGACGTTAGTGGTCCCGTAAAGTTTATCATCATTTGAGTTAGTATTGGTCATTTGTTTTGGGGAAATGTGATGGTGGCAAGCTCAACCTGTCGCGTTTACCACTGTTTTGTCCACGCTTACTTTCTAAAAACATCCCTATTATATTGGTTAACTAGGCCGGTATTAAATGAAATACTCAGTGGCGTATCTACGGGCGGCACGTGTGGGGGTGGCACGTGCGTTCCCAAACAATCAACACAGAAGGGGTATATCGGTAAACAAAATATCTTAAACGTCTCCTTTAAAATCATGTATCTTCGCAATAAAACATAATTATGTATCGTGTTAGGTATCAAATTGAAGAAGAAGAAAAGAAGAAAACGACCATACTATTAACCCAATTTCGACCTTGGTCAAGAAATGGTCTATTTTGATGTGCCACACCCCCCCCCCCCCCCCCCCCCCCCATTCAGTTCGACCACGCTTCATTACTGTGTTTACTTCACATTCGTATTTATTGTGTACACCTATACAGTTCAAATTTGTATGAAATATAGTGTAAATAAGTTGATAAAATCAAATTAATAAATGGGAACATTTATTAATGTAGCTTGTAAAGGCCCAGTCCCATACTGACGATTTTTCACGGCGAATCGCAACGATTTGACGTTCGTCGAGAAAATCGCTTAGGTCGTGTTACATCGTATTACATCGTATCGGTTCTTCCCCAAAACCATGGGCGTAGATCTGTCATTAATACACATTCAACTGGGGTGATGATCTATTCATTCATCCACCCTGATGAATAGGTATTACGTAAGTCGCTACGCCCATGCCCAAAACCGTGGCTAAATCGAGTCGATTCGTTCTAGTAAATCGTTCCGAGTCGCCGTGAAAATCGTCAGTATGGGACTGGGCCTTAAAGTATGAATTAATGTATATATTATCGGGGCTTACCTCAATTAACATTTTGCTATTTTTTCGCTCAATTTGTCAAATTAACATATTTATTATTTCACATCATGTATGGATGATGTGTTACGACACAGAATTGTTAATATAAATTTGTTAATAATGAATTGATTATAGATACTAAAAATCAATTTCTTTAATTTCTTTTCATTTTATCCAATTTAATTTTTTAAAGATTTTAATGCGAGATAAAGTAAACTCCATTACAAATTGACATTGAAAAGTTTTATTGAATAATAACTCTAGAAATTATTATTATTATTATTATTATTATTACATATATTATTATCATATCTTACTAATATAAGTTTAACAATTTGCTATAAAAATTTCCTTCTTTATTTGAGTCGTAAATATAAAGACTGCCTTAAGATAAAAACTAGCTGATGCGCTCTAGGTGGCTATGTTAACTGTAAAGGATGTATGCTATGCTATGTATGACTATATAGTTTGTTGTTTCCACTGATCTTGGGTAACAGGAATTCCATGTTCCTCATGTTAACTATAATTGTTGTAATAATTAATGGTTTAACACAGTTGACTAGCAATACATGCATGTTTTTTAAAAGTATATCGATAGTTAAGTAATATTTTATTTCTTTTTGGGGAAATTGTGTGTATACAATCCACAATGTTAATATTTGAAGTTCAAATTGTTTTGCACAACGAGTCATTATTCCGATACTACTCTTTTAGTTTATATTTACAATCGATTGAATTTCGTTTCGAATTATTGTAATAACTTTAATTTTAAAAATCAAATATTTTACATTAAAAATAATTGACGAGTAACACATGCAGTTTCGTTTTGTATATTATATAGATTGCTTGTGTAAAGTTTTTTAGTTTTGTGTAACTGTGTGTAGTAAAGTCCGCTATCATTTATTTGTTTAAAGTGCAACACTTTTGTAAAACGTGTCAGTATTTCGATATTTATATTTCAAGTTTATGTTTGTTATCAAATTCATGTTGTTTCGAGTTATGGAAGTAAATTTATCACAAATTGCAATATCAGATCAATCTTTTTAATTTGACAGCAGCTCTAGGTACACCATATTAGGAATTATAATGATCTTGATTAATTAAAAACTTTTTTCGAAAAAGACTTTCAGTTTTACATTTACATGAGATTTAAATAATCATATTAACATATCAAACTGACAATACCAATATTTAGATTACCCTTGTGAATGTATACCAGCTATAATCGGTTTTCTATGATGTAATATTTGTAACTAGATTTTCCTCGTGTAAGTTTAAGGAAAACAAAACAATTTCTTTATTGGAAATGTTTTAGTTTGCTTATTTCAGTGCATTGTCTTGTTCGTGCTGACATAATAATTATGTGGAATGTTGGTGAAAAAAACAAAATAATATTTTGATAAATTATTGTATGTTTACTCTTCACCTACCATTAGATTTGTTGTGTTTATAATGTTTATGACGTGGAGAGCAGCAGACACATTTATGTAAAACTTTAATTTTCAACTTTCGAGAAAAATAGAGTTTATTTGCCCAACTTTTCACACAAGCCTATGGGAATATGATAATGGAACGTTCCATATTTCAATTTTTATTATGTAATTTATCCTAAAATTGTTAATTCTTGATAGCTACGTAGCTTATTAATGTACTGATATCTTTAACTCAATTTTTATGGAAAGTGGATTTGGCGTCTTTTGGAACTAAGCTCTTAACATAAGCTGACTCTGCCCGGTGGTGTCACTTCATATTGGCTGTGTATTCGCATGATCGTTCGCAATTTCGCGAAAGGGGGGGGGGGGGGGGGTAAATTTTCGCATGTGTTCGCGAACCAAAAAATCGTGTAAATGGATAAAAGGGTATACATTTCATGAATTTGTTCGCGAAAATGAAGAAAAAATTAGCTTTACGATATGAATTTCCCGAGGTCAATTTTTCAAAGTCAATTATGGAAATGTGTTTAGCTATATATTTACCAATTGTCATACTGAATATAAGATGACTGTTACGCTTTAAAAGGATTTAGAAACATTATTCAAATCCACAAATCCAGAACTCTAGTGGTTCTTTAATACATTGTTGTATTCGTATAACCAATATAAGCATGGAACAGCTTTCGTTTTTGTCGAATATCCCTTTTGTTAAAAAGATAATTTTATTCACGATTGAAGTGTTCGGAGTTTATATAAGTTATCTTCTGAAAAATGTGTACAAAGTCAGTGAAATGAGTTAGCGAATATAACTTTCGCTCATTACTTGGCCATATAATATCCATTTAATAATAATAATAATATACTCGATGTATATATGATTGATAATGATCTCATTTAATGTGAAGTTCTCGCACATTACTGAAAGGACATAATCAGATCACAACACTACACATTTTATCTACCATTCATCACTTTGGGCACATTTCAACAAAGTTACTAGATTCCTTTAAAGTTGGCATTCACAATTCAGATGCACGGTAAATATGATAACGAGTATTGGTCGAGATTAGTATTTAAAGTAAACCAGTTATATTAAATGTACGTTAAATATTTTAAAGTAAAATATTATTTTGCAAGGTGTACATAAATTACAATGTATGTATAATGTTCGACATTAAACGAGTAGGTCTTACGTATTTTCCTGTACATTAATTAAATTAAGTTGGTCATAGAGTATATCCTTGTGTTTTTGAATCATTATTTCAAAAATCATTTGGAAAGTGTGCTCTTGTGCAAGTTTGTCTCTGTGTGGGAATGGTTGTGGTGTGGGTCATATATGTGTGTGTGTGTGTGTGTGTGTAATTATGTATGTTTGTGTTTGTGTGCATTAGTAAGCATGCGTTTGTGAGCATGACTTGTGTGCATGAGATTGCATATACACATGGTAATACATTGGCTTTATCTCAAAAACAAAAATGAAATAAACACGTTTTTTTTGTGAGTGTTGATACAAGAAAGGATACAAACTGATAATTTGTGCTGATGATATTAATCATGCGCCTTAATTCGGAACGGTACAGTATACTGTCATCGATGTTCATTCTGTAACCATGCTGCATGGATTGGTGAGCTCGAACCCGACTTTCCCGGAGACGAATTCAGATTCCCGGGGTCGGTGTAGACGCAAGAAGCGGCATTGTCATTGGTGTCTGCGAAGTGCATTATGTGAAGAGAGTCAGATTCCCGGGGTCGGTGTGAACGCGAGTAGTGGCATTGTCATTGGTGTCTGCGAAGTGCATTATGTGAGGGTTATTACCGTCGCCCACACATTTCGTGTGTTCGGACAACATCAAAATTATATTGACACGCACGAACCACTCACATGAAAATCATGATACATTAAATATTAATTATAGAACAAAGCCAGAAGCCAGAAATGAACATAATTGCGCTATGTATTCATGTGTTTTATGTTAAAGGGACAGGTCCTCTTTTACAAAACGTCTGAACAGTTTCCAGTTGACGGATGGGGATGAATGTAACACACAAACAAAAAATCGGATCGAACAGCCCTGTAAGTTTGATTCTACGAATGAAAAACGAATGCGTCCCTCCATCAAACTATATATCGGTCAATAAAGGAGTTTAACTGATTTAGCATAATATTACAACAATATTGTACTTATTCTTGTAAAGGTATTGTGAAGCCGACATGTGTAAAGGTATGTCACGGAAAAAGATCTCAAAAATGAAGAATATATAATTACATGTAGTCAGTTTAAGCGAGGTTTGGTTATTTTGTTTAGTATTCGCTTATGCCGTTGTTATTTGTGCGCGGGTCACGTAGCTAACGCGGGTCACATAGGGGTCACGCATAGCAATGTGGTACTCCGTGGAATCCGTGTGCGAACTTTCTCACCGGGTGAATACACGTATAATGCACAATTAAACGTTGGACGACGGTTTATTAGTTTTAGGTCTATAACTCCACGAAAAAGAGATTTCAAGCCCTAATTTGTTCAGGCATGCTGTTAAATGACATTTTCTTTCATATAAGACAATAACCTCGCAACTTTTGAAATTTGGCTTGCAAAAGAGGAACTGTCCCTTTAAATACCATGTTACATCGTACCAGTTAGTCCGAACAAATCAGCCAATGTTTCGAGGTTTCTTTAACGATTTTTTTTTCACCCGTTCTCTAGATGGGGGTGGATAGTATGACGTCATACTATTAAAGGACATCTCATAAGTTGGATTTTGCTGACTACGTCCCAGTATAAACCTCAATCATCATAATGCTTCTACATTCTAACAATAACACTAGCGTGAATTCCTAGAAATGAAAATGTGTCATGTATTTCTTTATTTTGGTATTTGATAAACTGTTCTACACGGGTGAAGCGATAATTATGCTGCTCGTAGCAACATGACCATTGACGTAATACCTTAATGATCGTACATTCGTACTTCTACATTTCTAATAGTTATCCTATAGCGTGAAGCCAGAAAAAACATTGTGTCGTGATTTTCTGTGTTTTATATTTTAAAAACGTTCTCGTACAGAATGAGTCGTGCATTTTATATGCTGCTTATATCAACATGACCAGGGACATATATATACCTCAAGTACCACACTTCAAACAATACTTCTATACATTTATAACAATACAACTAGTTGTGAATCCAGAGATAAACATGGTGTCATGTATTTTCACAATTGAAAATTCAAATCGTTCTCTTACAGAACGGGTATATACCAGCATGAACAGGGAGATATTACCCTAATAAACATTAATGATCATACTACACACAATACATTTTCTTAGGCTATATGTCTCCATAATACAAATAAAATAGGCAGATTAATAAACGTAAACATATGCACTGAACATACCATTATACTTTAGCATACATCAGGGGCGGATCTAGCTTTTTGCTAAGGGGGGGGGGGGGGGGGGGGGGGTGACCCGAGCTGCGAAGCGGCGGAGTCCGAGCAGCGTAGCGGCGAGTGGAGGGGGAGTCCGAGAGTGGGGTGTCCCCCTCTCGGCGATTTTGTTTGCTATTTTGAACCCCCGTAAGTGATTTTTTTTTCACTTTTTTTCTTCACTTTTTTCACTGATACATTTTCACTTGGCAGCCCAAGGGGGGGGGGGGGGGGGGGGGTTAAACCCCCTAACCCCCCCCCCCCCCCTTGGATCCGCCACTGTACATTGTTACATTTACGCACAAATTAAGCCATAATGATAATTATAACTTGTACCCATTTGATATTGCTCTCGTTTTACGTATATTGGGCTTCGTTGCACCAAATACGTAAAACGTCGCAGTCACGCGTCCCCGTAAAGTATTGCCGTAAGGGCCACGTTAAGCAATCTAGGAACTTTTATTTTACGGTGCCGTAAACACCCAGTAATACGCAGGCCACGTAAAGCATTAGCCTATCAGTTAGGCATCGTGCTGTTTGGCAGGTTCTACCGGCAGTGTACTAACCGCGATATGCCGAATTTGAGCGCGCAGCCAGCCAGTTTAATAGTATCTAGCTCTCTCACAGCTAGCTAGCTCGCGATCGCATATAGAATCTCCAAGCCATATAGAGCCTTGACTAAAGGCTAGTAAAGCATCGGATTTGCCACGGCATATTCACGTCAGACACTCGACCACTCCCGTAACGTTATAAAAGCAACGTCGGTCAACAGGAATGATTTTACGTGGCAGTATTGTGAATAGGTTGAAATTGCAGCTCTGCTTTCCCGTATGTGCCACGTAGTCACTGTCGTGCATTGTCACGTACCTAGTCGTACCCAGGATTGTTTAAAGGGGATGTTTTAGCTTCATTCAGTGGCATACTCGGGGTATGTTTGAATACCTAAAAGAGTATTTTTGTTTCGCTAAAGGGGGTGTTTAACGCCCCAAACACCCCCCTCCCCCACCCCCCCCCCCCCCCCCCGATGGTACGCCTATGGACTCACTCACGTTCCTATCGGAATTCATATCCTTTCCGCGGAAAGGCCAAAGGAAAGCCACAACTTAGCTACATTTTGTTGCATTTGGCATAACGTCGCTCTTATCTTACGGCAAGGCCTTATCATGTTTATACGGACGTGTGTGACTGTGTCTTTACGTTCATACTGTGGGGCAAAGTCCTGGGATGTCCCGGGAAGTTGTGGAATCAGGTGTGACGTATATTGTATCGGATGGGTGGCCTTTCACAAAAACAGAAATATGTCAAATCTATTTTGGCGAGTGCGATAATAAAAGAGAGCTCGTAAACCGAAAAGCACTTGAAATGTCATGAGTAATATTTGGGTGAGACGGTCTTTAACATGTAGCTGAATATTACCTCTGAGGTTGAGCTCATGGCGGTACGTTGACTCTGACATTCGTCCGCACTTTTATTCCTGGGACTTATGGACTCATAAAAACAGCAAATAGCCTATTGTAGCTGCCGAATTATTATCCGAGTTTGACAATGCGCACAAAAAGGGCATAACTGTGCCATGACTGGAACGAAAATCTAACATCGGGGGAACTTATACAAGTGTTTCTTGTTTTCATTGACGGTGCATGATCTTTACGTGTACTTCCTCTTTGGCGCACATTAGTACCCCATGGACCAAGGGTTCGGAATCGGCGCAATTCCAAGATTATATATACAAGGGGCAAACATGCAAGGTTTTATTCTTGGCTGATTTGTAATGTATATTTGAACTTGCTTTGAGGGTTATATATACAGTATATACATTGTACAAGAAAGGGGAATGGATGAACGAGGGATGAACGAGCTACTTAACTTGGAATGAAGCGGCGTAAAATGTCAGTGACTCTGTGTATCATTCATCGCTCAGCCTGAGGGAGTATTGCTTTTAATTTTCCAGCAAATACTGTCTAGCTAGCGGCCCCTAGTCATACCAGAGTGAGATATACATATTTTCTCGCATTCAGTAGCTACAGTGTTTCGCAGCAGAGCAATTATTTCCGAATTGTACAATAATGTGATGATTTCTGTCGTGCAATTATACATGACCTTGGCGCTAGTGTCAACTCGGTCACACGCTCTCATACACCACTTAATTCGCGCACGCGAATGATTTTTGTAGTAGCGCCTACATAATTAGGCATGTTTCCCGGACCTCGGCGAGACTGGCCGCCGAGCAATTAGTGACTTTGCGGGGTGTACAAACTGGAAACCCATTTTCTGGCTGGTGGCATGAGTGGTGGATCTGCGATAGAGCGAGAACTAATAATGAACTGCTCTTTCAGGGATGCAGCACCTGTTTGCCGTTGCTACTGTAACTTTCACTCGGGTAACTGGAAGATCACTATCAGAATTCGAAGCAACGTTCATCCACACCCTACTGGATTCTGATAGAGGTGGTATTTTCTTATCCTGTGGCTATGATTCGCGATAGCTTCATGATCTACAGTTGACAGTAGAAGGTCCGGACCACATGTGTTTTTTTGTTTAACTTGGGAATCTAATTTCATATACATTATAAACTGGATCATACTACTAGAAAACCTGACGAAGCATACTGTTTTACCGCGAAAAGTGCAACGTTGTGAATACAGGAATTCCATTGTGATGTAAACTGTGTATGATGCCTGGATGTTCGCATTAATACATTATATTATTATGATGTAATGGTTGGTTTGCGCCATTGGGATGTTTTGAAATTAATCGGTGCAGAGAAATGCATCTGACAAAAATTGTTGCAATTGTCATGCTAATTTGTGACTTCTGCACTCGATTATCGTAGGAATATAGAGGAATATTTACTCCACTTTATTGAAGGATTTTCTGCCTTGCAGAAATATTAAACAAAATTAGGTACTTGTAAAGAACTAGTTAATACCTAATAAAGAACATAAATCAATGCGACAATTGTTAGGCATTGTGAAAGACAATTTATGTTGCGAATCAGTCTTTGGGTGGAATTTTCACATAACTTATTTTTCTTCCCCTTAATGAACATGATGAACGAATATAGCTGAACAAAAATATATATTTCTATTCTGAACGAAGAAACGTATTGGTACTGAACACGAAAAAAAAGAACCCGTATGCATCGATTCTCTGAACAAAAATATAATTATTGTTTCATGAAATTAATATCATAGGCACGTAATCGGAAGTGAGCATACGTGTGTGCGTTTGGACAATAGATTGGCTGGAGTCGGGCGTCTATATAGGGAGGTTTTAGCTTCGTGCGCTTGAACAATAGGTTGCCAAAAGGTCATTAACTGGAAGGCCAACCAGTCTCTGATATCAGCCATCGATCTTTGATTGCAATCAATGAACGGTTACCATGGATCCGGCAAAAGATATCAAATGTGTTATTGTCGGCGACGGGTAAGCACTTACCATAAACAATATATGTAAATTTGAAGTATAGAATTCAGTGTGCCCAGTAATATATCGTAGTATGACTGCGCTCTATAAGTGGATATCATTATCATTTCTTAAAGTATTATTAGTGTTATTGTTTTTATTATTACCATCATTTTTATCATTATAATACTAATTATTATCAGTATTAGTTTTATTATGTAAAATAGTAAGTGGCGTGAAACAGCACTAGTTCTGGTCAATGATTATTTCCCTCTCGCTTTATGACATATTACATAGTTACATTTTATTGAGTAGATAGAAATGTAAATTGATATTTAGAAGATATACCGTGCGTATAAAAAAAAACGTTACACTTTTGAAAAATTTGTCACAATTACATTTCAAAATGTATAGAAGATTTGTTCATGTTGATAGATGCCCAATAGTCTCTTCAAGTGCTACTAACAAAACAAATTTTTGTTCACGCTTGGGTGAGCACTGACTGTTTTTGTCCAGAGTGTGAAAAATGACTTGCGCCAATCTGAATAAGTACTCCTATTCAAACAAATTGCTCTTTTGCATAAATTTAGGATTATGTTATGATAGTCTAGGAATTTTCTGGCATGAAGCATTAAAATTATGGCAAAGAGCAATTTGTTTGAATGGGAGTACTTATTCGGACTGCTGGTTTAATTTTCCCTCTTCTTTCAATTTGGCACAAGTCATTTTTCACACTCTGGACAAAAACAGTCAGTGTTCGCCCAAGCGTGAACGAAAATTTGTTTTGTTAGTGGCACTTGATAGATGAGACTATTGGGCATCTATCGACATGATAAAAAACTTCTAAATATTTTGAAATGTAATTTTGACAGATTTTTCAAAAGTGTAACGGTTTTTTTTTATACGTACTGTAGTACGGGTTAATGAATTTTTAATGAATATCAGATCTTATTCCATTTTCCCCCCATGTAAAAGTTTGAGGAATTATATGATGCATATACATTTAGTCTATTAACTATTTCTTCTTTTTTTCTGTCGTTGTTGTAATTGACATCACCACAAAGTCATCGCAATTAGTTTTGGCATAGTTGAACTAATCCATATCGACAACTACTTTACTTATAAGTATAATCGACCAATATACGAAAATCGTGAACACGCTTTCATACAAGAAATTGAAGTGGAAAATAATGAACGTATTTTACGCATTTCAGGATAATTTGCTTTGACATGAAAACCCAAATCGGACAAAAAGTCGTTTCAGTTTAAATTTCATGTCAGTGTCGCTGCTGGCATTCATGAATGGACATCTTACCATTACCGAGATTACAAAATTGATGTATTCCAGTCTCGCTTTAAAGAGAATATTAAGTTCTTTTAATGGAACTGTTTTCCCCCAAACATGTTTAAGATTTGTTATGTATCAGTTAAATTGTGTATTCTTATCCAGTATTTTGTTAACAAAATTACAACAATTTGCAAAAGAACTTATTAATACAAAGCACCGACATGGAAAATAAACATAACGCACTATACAAAAGGGCCCATCAGTCTGTTTGTTGTTTTTGGTTAAAGATTACCCAGCTTTTACGCGTTTCCTTTCAAATTCGTCTCGCATATGATATTTGTGATATCACTCTCAATATTTTGTACATATATTTTACGAAATGTCATGAGATATTGAGAAATATATGAGAAATGAAATGTAATCTATCAGAACGGAAGAGTACCTTTAAACAGACTATCATGCTTGGAATTCATGAATTCATTGCAATCATACTAACAGTTATAATGCCCCAGGGTGTAACGAATTCTGCACGAGGCACGGAAGAACTCTATACCAGCATAAATATAATCATGGCATATACCTGCCACTTACCAATAAATCATTCATTATTGAAATGGGTCATACATATACAATTTCAGCTGGCCTTTGTCAATAATTATCCTTTCGATTATTGGCCATTAAATATGAATTGCGATCAATGTACTTCATATTAGGGCGGAAGTTAAAATGTGGTTAAGATGTGTTGTGGGTGGATGTGGTGTGGCAAGATTGGTAGAGCGCGCGTTTTCCGATCATGAGATCCTGAGTTCGAACCCCTGCCCACGGCGCTTGTCCTTCAGCAAGACAATGTATCCACAATTGCTGCTCTCTACCCAGGTGTATAAATGGGGACCCGGTAGGAGGTGAAAGCCTATATGTGAAGGATTTTCTCAATGCCCATGAGCCACTTGGAAGGAATGCTCCCCAGGGAGTGGAGATGGTGCACACAATGTGTGCTGGTTTGCATTGTATCCTATGACCGGGGGTAATAATATCATTGTAAAGCGCTTAGAGATGATTATCAATCATATTAGGCGCTATATAAATCGAGTATATTATTATTATTATTTTTAAAAAACACGTCTTGAGAAAACATGGAGGCCTACAAGTATCAGGCTCCTATATACCAGTAGCCTCTACAGAAAATTAAAGTTGGCATGCGAACCTATTTTCTATTCTGAATGAAACCTCTCATTCAAATCCATAATTATAGGTCATGCAGACAGAAAGGTTGAGTGTCTTTATTATCTATAGGATCGCAGAAGACAATAATATATTGGCCATCTAATTCATAGATAATCGGGGGATAATCGATGAAACTTAATGACAGTTTAGCAATCTTCTTTGTTTACTCTCGTATTGTTCGTGCAAATTGCATCTGTTTTACATTCCCCCCTTTTACCACTCAATTGTACTTGTGTTACAATAATTGTGGTTATCGCCACAATCATAATCTTGACTTTAATACACTATTCCCTTTACATCCCTTTGTATACAGCTTCTTGTAAATGGTGAAAAATTCAGGGGAAAAAACTATTCTGAGTTTATAGCATATATCGTCTCGAGATAATTAGATTATACAATAATTAAAGAATTGCACCAATTACGGTAACATCATGCATCTACGCTATGCTACACAATACAGCTTCGTGTAAATTGTCTGCTAATGCGTGAAATTATTCCGACAGATATCGTGACAAGATAACTCAATTAGGTGATGATTAAAGAACTACACCATTACTAAAATTAACGTTAATTTGCTTTTTATGTTATCCTCCTACATTCAGATATGTCGGTAAGACGTGTCTGCTCATCTCCTTCACGACGAACCGGTTTCCGGGAGAATATGCTCCGACAGTGTAAGTATTTATCACAATTCTAATTTCCTAGATTACTTTTAAAGATGTGATCTGTTTGTCATAGTAATTCCTCTCATTCGTATATTTTGTATTTCTCCATTGATATTGGAAACTTTACTATTATGTTATTCAATGTACTATAGTTATACATGTTTAACTTTTTATATTCGATGAATGTATTTCTTTATCAATTATTTGAATCATGAGATTATGTGTTGTCTGCGCATCTCACAATTTTTAACCTTCTTCAAATCCCGTAAAAGTTTAAGATGAAATGAAAATAAAATGAACCAAATCAAATTAAATGGAAAAATTAAATGAGTTATCTATACACCTGTCTAGATTTGTGTCGAATCTGTTCTACCAACTCCTCTACCAAACTGTGCAATGTAATAGATCAGGCAGCGTGACAAATTGGGGTGCGATATTGCATGAATATTTGACTATACGTATTTCCTACTTTCATGCATGCATGCATGCATGATGCGTTCAGGCACGCACCACTTCTTGTAATGAGAAAGTGAACGTGAGTAACATGCCTATATACCTCCCCCATCATATAAACATCGTACAATGCCTCCATGAGGATGACAGCTTCCTTTGATACGTCTTCCATGAACCTAATCAGATATGTATATTAAAAAAAGAATCAGATGATAATCAAATCTACTCAAATAACATTAAATACATCTGGTAGCATATGTTTCAGGCTATTGAAGGGGTTCTCAAAGAGCACTGTATATAGCTCAGCTGGTTGAGAGCTGGTTGGGCAATCCAGACATTTTTAAGTCTTTTTGTTTTTCTCGTTTAGTCTATTTATTTTGTAAGGTTTTATTGTTTGTGTTTGTATCATTAATATCATCGTCATTAATGCTATGCGTGTTATCTTTTTTCACCATCATCATCTTCATCATCATTATCATCATCATCGTCATCATCATCATCATCATCATCATCGTCATCATCATCATCATCATCGTCATCATCATCGCCATCATCATAACAACCACCGCCACCACCACCACCACAACCACAGTCCTCCTACTCATCCTGTTTTTCTCCTCTGCCCTAGTTTTGACCACTACTCGATGAAAACGATGGTCGATGAGATGCGAGTGTCACTCAGTTTGTGGGACACCGCTGGACAAGACACGTACGCCCAGGTCCGGCCTCTATCCTATGCAAATGCAGTGAGTATTTCCATAATTATGTCATGTATACATGAATGCAAAGTTGATCAAATACAAACAAATTAAACAAACAAGAGAAAGTGTCCAGGGAACCAACACCCGAAATTGAATACTAAACAAATTTCATTAATTTATTATACAATTATTGTGGGGGTAATGGTTCCCCTTAGAGGATCATTAGTCCGTCTGCTATGACGCCATACTTTGCCCTAGTTTTGACCACTACTCGATGAAGACGATGGTCGATGAGATGCGAGTGTCACTCAGTTTGTGGGACACCGCTGGACAAGAAACGTACGCCCAGGTCCGGCCTCTATCCTATGCAAATGCAGTGAGTATTCCATATGTCATGTTTACATACAAGAAAGTTGATCAAATACAAACAAATTAAACAAATAAGACATCCTGAAAGGGAACAAAATCAGGGCCCATATTCATAAGAACCCAACTAGCTTAGTGCCATTATAAGTCTTTTTAGGTGATGTAGCTAAGTATACAACGATAGATCATTGTAGTTGCCAACTAGTGTCATCTTCTTAAATAATAATAATAATAATATACTTGATTTATAAAGCGCCTATCACGATTAATAATCATCTCTAAGCGCTTTACAATGATATAATGACCCCGGTTATCGGATGTATTCTGCAATCAATCCAGCACACAAAGTGCACGTTCCCACTTCCTGGGGAGCATTCCAGCCAGGCAACCTTGTGGGCGCACACAATACTAATAAGGAACTACCTTAGGTAATAAATGTTTTTTGTTTGCATGTTGTTTGCTTGTTAGCCAGTAGTTTTGCGGGGGCTCTAACCCTTGGAACCCACCCGAAGTGCCTTGCTTGTTGGAGCCCCCCCCCCCCCCACCCCCCCCCCCCCCTTGGATAATTCTTGACTACGCCATTGCTAACATCTCTTTTTCATCCATAAGTCTGCAATGTTTTATTCCGCAAAAAAATCGCGGTCATTTATTAATTTTCCCTTTGGGAGCTATAAGGACCTAGATACATGTCGAGAAGATTTATCTAATTTCCTGCCGTTGATAACTCAGTTACCTTTTCCGTTTTCTCACGTCTTTATACGATTAGCTTCTATCAATAATGTACGTGTTTTGTAGAAATGATTATCTATTTATGTGGAAGATATAGCCACACTTAATGCACTATATCAAGGATTAAACTTGGGGAGATTCATGTTTGTATTAACGAAAATAATATTATAGCACACTATAGCACGTTAGCTGCATAATTTCCTTGTGTTGGAAGTTTGGCAGATGTTTGATTAAAGCTAGTAAGATGTTTTCTTGCATAAACAGTGTAGGTTTTCACCATTTAGCTGCTCACCCCCAAAATAACATGTTTTTGCCCAAATCGTAAGAACCCTTTGTCCGAATGGGACATGTTTTGTCTCAATTGGAGATGCTTTTTGCCCGAAAGTTACACATTTTAACCTCGAATTGTTGGTTACTTTTCCCAGAATTTTGCAGTTTTCAATACTCTCGAGGCGGGGGTGTGGGGGGGGGGGGGGCGTTTCGTCAGCCCCAGCCCCCCCCCTTTTTTTTGCCTCTTGCGCCTACGCCATGACGGACATTATTGTACAGCAACGTAATGTACCTTAAATTGGGATTTAATGTGGATAACAAATAATTAGCATAATGTACTATGCTCGTCTTTCATTAATATTAGGAAAAAAATAACATAAGGCAGTTAACCTGTGTTCCATCACGGTTTTTAAATGCCCTTCTATGGTTTACCACCAACAAACATTATGATTAAAGGGATACATTAACTAGTCTAGTATGTTGCCACATTCAACACAAATTACAAGGATTTGTACACTAGATTTTACTGTAGTTTGATATGTCCCCTGAGTGATGTGCGAACATTAATAATAAAATGAATATCATATCGCCAACTAGTAATAAACAAAAACGCAAAGTGTTATTTGCTGACTCCGTTGCCATAACTTTAGTTTGTACACAGGAAGACTTTCAAGTTCGAACGTTTCAATTATTGATATTTTAACGAAAGAGAAATTCGGAAAAACGAAACCTGTTTCATGCTTTTTTTTTGTAATGCGGATACAACAAGGTATGTGAGAACCACTATACAGATCAAAGTAAGTTTTGTCGATTGTGACAATGTTACTTACTAGATCCCTTTAACACACACTGTACAATGCACCTTATCATGGATTCCCATAATGGTGATCTCATGTATCTCATCTTTTATTAGTGCATGTACTTGTGCATAATATATACGACATATATACATTATCTTTGCAGCATGACTTTGAGGCATATTAAAGGGTTCTCGTAACTACTTGCCTGAATGTGTAGTCGTTCATTCATGCCTGGTTGTTTTCCTCTTTTTAATATAAATATGCCGAACCAGCTTTTGTTTTTCAAATCTTCCCTTTATTTTGTAGATATTTACATGTACGATTTAATTTGAAGATAATTTCAACAATGTACAGACTTACTGCAGTGATCGAGCTAGCAAATAGGCAATAACACTTAGCAACTTTCGCTCATTACTCGGTCATCTGATATTCATTCAAACTCGTATTTTGACACATCACTCATTGGACACATGATATCAGATCACAGAAATAATTATCTTATGAAACTTGTTTTGGTTTTGCATAATGTCAACCTACATATAGTTACAACATTCCTTTAACATTCTCACTACCACATGTACGTCACATCATCAGTGTAATAAGTCTATTGCAATTTTGTTTTATTATGTCTACATTTTTTTATATTAATAATAAAGGGATAAGTAACATGTGCTACATTTCTCAGAAACATCATCAGCTCTATAATGAATTTTCCACCATGGCCGTACTTATAGAGGCCTAAATAACATATTTTTCATTTTTAGTGCACCGTTAGCCTATATGATTGGCACTATTACATTTAGGTAATCTGTGATGAGCATACTAGGACAAGCTATATACTATAACACAACGCTAAACACTTATTTGCATCATACCAAGTATTAATGCATGCTCATATATGTATACAGCGCATGCAACAAAGTGTATTAAATGCCATTCTGAAGGACATTCATGTCGAGACATCAATATGTTTTGAACTCCGGACCCTTTGATAAAAAGACACGCGTTCATTCGATCGTGCCACAACTCCCGATTTCGCAAGACTGAAAATAGAGGGTTCGACGTAGCTAACATGTACATGTAAGCTGCCGATCATTAATAAGCGATACTACAGCTGATAATGATGATGATAATGGTAATAATGGTAAATATTGATATTTAAATGTTAGTCAACATGATGAACCTACCCCCGATTACATGAATAACACAGCATATTACTGTATTTCATAATGAGCAGGGCTCTATTCTGTCTATGATATTTAATCAATACTGTAAGATAAGAGATGCCTGTCGATCTGTATTATCTGTAAGTTATCTTCTCTTGAAAATAAGACTACGACATGTTCCATCATGACATTGTATGTACCATAGGTACACGGCAAATAATGTATATTAACATATTACCTACTTGATGTTCCAATTCCCATAGATTTCATAGAGGGCCCACCGGGTTCCCGTAGGCAATGGGTTAATGGCCACTAGAACATGTTATGTTTAATTTGCTCCAAGCATTGGATATATAAGGCATACTACATGTAGTATTAAGTTATCAATTTCTTGCATGAATGTGTAGCCATTCATGCATAATGTTGTGTCATACGGCCTTTCAACCGAACTCAACCGAGTTCAACCGTTCCTGTCTCGTTTTAATGCCATTCCAACAGAGTTCATACACATTCCACCGAGTTCACGTTGTCAATGGGGTACAAAGACGTTCGACATCCGTTCGGGAAATTAGGTGGGTATTCTCACGGGATGAAGGTAGGAACTACTCGTCTGGGCGAGCGGACGAACTCCCCCTCTCCCCGTTCACGGTCTGCTAAGAACTATGACGTCCCGTCACCTTTCACGCAGGAGTCGTAATATTCTACTGTGTATGACGTACACTCCATCAGTGTCAACATTGATAATTGAATTTGAGTACCGATATTAAACGTATCTCGCAATGTACTTATGTACGATGTTATAGACAACTGTATGCTTAGGTAGTATGATCATGATCTACTCGTCTACTTAACTATGACGTCCCATCACCTTCGTCTGTATTGTGACATGCCATCAGGGCCAACATTGTGAACTTAATTATCGTACCATGTAATTGTTTCAAATTAAACAATTGTAATCTTAGGTATGAACTACTTGTCTGGACGAGCAGACGAACTCCCCCTCTCCCCGTCATGGTATGCTAAGAACTATGACGTCCCGTCACCTTTCATGCAGGAGTCATAATATTCTACTGTGTATGACACTCCATCAGTGTCAAAGTAATGAACTAAATTCTCGTTCCATGTAATTGCTCCAAATTAAACAATTGCAATCTTATGAACTACTTATCTAGACGTGTGGACGGCCTCCCCCTCTCCCCGTCACGGTCTGCTAAGAACTATGACGGCCCGTCACCTTTCATGTAGGAGTCATTTTTAAAGATTCTACTGTATATGACATGCCATCAGTGCCAATATCGTGAGCTAAATTCGAGCACTGATAACGTTTCTTGCGGTTATTTAGCGGTTTAATTGTTTCAATGGGCAATGGTGTTCTTACAACTGCAGTCTCAGGTATGATCTTGCTCGTCTGAACGACGACCTCCCCTCTCCCCGTCACGGTCTGCTAAGAATCATGCAGGAGTCATAATAATCTACTATACTATGACACGCCATCAGTAACACAATTCAAGTATTGATAACGTACGCTCGTGTGAGTATGTGTTTTACTTGTCCCTACATGGTGTTCCATATATCTGCATGTGTTAGTTGGAGCAAAAATAGTCATCTTTCTAGGCGGACCAATCCCCGTCACCATTTGCTACGTTTACCTATCATATAAAAGCCCTCTTGCATTACTGCCAGGAACGACTGGTGGGAACGTTAACACCGGCTGTAGCTCCTCCTATAAGTTCTACTGTTCTTTCACCGTTTGTTTCTTATATATTCAGACGTGAGGTCTAGTCGGAAGGCTGCTGCTGACCATTCCGTCCAATCATCATTCATCTTAAAGTCACGAGCTTCTGATAATTTACTTCTCAGGCCATTGATGAACACATCAGCTAGAAAGCAACGTGTCGTGTCCCGCATTAATCGCCCATGCCCATTGGCGTTCCATACTACAGCTGAGTTCACCATGTTCACGGTCGTGTTACTGTAATGCCCTTAATTAAAGGGAAATGCCAGTAGTGGAAAATAACTTTATTGGCCAAACTAATTGATTAGTATTGTTGAAATAACATAAAAAGTGGCGTTTGTGGAAAAATCCGAACCTTAGTATCGTTAAAGGGATAGTTGAGTATTGGTCAAACTTAACTTTAGTAACCAAAACCTGCACCATTACGGTACAAACTAATAGTTATAACTCCTCCGTGCTCAAAAAGTAAACACAATTACAAACGACAAATTAAAACCCCTGTTATCATTCAAAAAGAGCCGTTACAACTCAAGAGTCAAATTAACTCTAGAGTACGCTAGCGCGAAGCGCTAGCGTTCTATGTCCTCCTAATACGGGACTGAAACTGAATATTGTTTTGCACGCTAATTGTGCTTAAAATTATACATATGATACGGTACTTACCACCGATTCATTTTCCAATATGTGATCCAACTATCGGTTGGATTAAAATTATGGTTTTTCCCTCCATTCCGCTAAAAATCAGTGATTTATGCGCCTCCTCGACTTCTCTCCGTGTGTTAGCGCGACTCCGAACAGCGCTTGCGATACACATTGTACATGCGCGGTAAGCATATGAGGACCTAGAACGCTAGCGCTTCGCGCTAGCTTTCGCTAAAAGTGATGGCCGGACGTCAATCACTTTTATATTATATTTTGAAAGCAAATTTCACACCAATGAGAGCATTTGAATGGGAATTATTATTATTTCCCATGTATTTTTTAATGATCTTTGACATGGAATTGAAATCAACCAAATCATTTACAATTAATTTTGGGGGGCACTTCGGAAAATACCAATACTCAACGCTCCCTTTAAGTGCAGAAATATCAGATAAAACGTTTATGAAAGCCGCTGGTATTGAGCCTAAATTCACCGTCAATTTGGCCCGTCTGCGCCGGCCACATAGATACGCTCGTTCGAGCGATGCGCATTTGCCATAGGATTAACACGCATCGCACGCCGTGTATATCAACATACAACCATCGGCGAGATATCAATGCGCAGCGGATAGTTATATAATTTACGCGGTTTCCAGGCCAAATTTGTATCATCCCGTATTAGTAAAAACATATTGCATTGCACTTTAAAGGACAATGAAATCCAGACAAATTGTTGCATGCACTATAAGACACTAAATATAATGAATAGTCCCTGAAAATTTGAGCACAATCGGTCAAGAAATAAGAAAACTATGGCTCTTTGAAAAGAGCCATGTATTTATTCGAGTGACTCAAATTGGCAACGCACTCTGGCAAAGTTGTGGACAACTCCCCATACATTTTGTACACAAAATTTCAATTTTGTTAAATTTTCTCAAAATTTATGTTTACCCTTCGTTCGAGTTCAACATATGTTTTGTAGAATGCTTTTATACATAACATATCATGAGTTGGGGGAATGAAAAAATGTGACTATGAAGAAAACTGTAAAAATGGAAACTTTTGTGTACAAAACATATGGGGAGTTGTCCACACACTTATCAGAGTGCGTTGCCAATTTGAGTTCCCCACATGAATAAATGGACATCTTCAAAGAGCCGTAGTTTTCTTGTTTCTTGCCCGATTATGCTCTAACCTCCTCAAGACTATGAAAGCAACATTTTGCTTGGGTTTCATTGCCCTTTAAAGGGATCTAGTAACATTGTCAAAATGCACAAAACTATAGAACTCTAACCGTTCTGCACATATACCTCATTGTAATCGTATTACCTGTAAAAACATGGAACGGTTTTCCGAGTTTCATTTCCATTATGAAGATATTTATGATTGAAATGTTCGGATTTTAAGTTCTCTAGTGGAGATTTAACACTATGGATAAAGTAAGTACAGTGAGCTAGCAAACTCCACTTTGCATGTTCGCTCATTCACTCAGTGGACATATCAGATCAGAGAAATACACATTTTATGAACTATTCATAAGTATTGCTCATTTCAGCCGATACCAGATCCCTTTAATCAGCAGGGTAGTAAGTTTAACATAGACGGGCTGAATATGCAAGGGCAGGGATTCCAATAAAGAGGTTAAGGCATCCTGTGCCAAAATTATCAATTTATTTTTCATTATGTTTTACCAATATGTGCCAGCTTGAGGCGGGGTGCAATAATACCATGGTTATTTGCTTCTTTACACAGTTTTGACTATCCAGTTGATAGTTAAAAATCCAACCACAAATATCTTTTTAACGAAACAAAGGGAAATCCAAAATATGTTCCATGCTCGTTTTTGGTAATACGAATACAACACAGTATATTAAAGAACCGCTTGATTCCTAATGAAATGTTGTGGATTTGGACAATCTAATAGATCCCTTTAAAGGACATGTTTAATAAGCAGTGGCGTAGCCAGGAATTCTGGGCCCCGTTTCATGAAAGGCTCTTTATAGCTAAGACCATCTTAAATGTCATGTGACTGTTACTGATCTACGGACATACGGATGGCGTTTGTTCCGATCACAAAGGACATAGCAAAGACGCTTTCATGCAACACGTGTTGCCGTTAATGTCAAATGTATACCAAGGTTGTGTACGAACATAGTTAACCCATCAAGGACGAGAGCTATTTTAAGGCAAAATTGATCATTATTTTCCTCTACAAATTGGCAACTCCTAATTTTTGTCTACCTTTTAAAGACGTTAAAATAGGTGGGAAATATTTAGTAATTACAATTTAAGACAAATATGAAGTGACTTTGCCACAAAGTTGCCAATTTGAACGCCGAAATCTGATTTTCAAATATCACAATGTGTTGCCAATTTAAGAATTTTTCTTAATTATAGCGATCTACGCAATAATACAAATCATGAAACGGGCCCCTGGGCTCCATCCTGCGGGGGAGTGAGCGTCACTGTTAACGCGAGAATATCACAAAATAATTGTAGTGCTGAACTCGGTTCGATTTTCCAGAACATCTAATATAATATGATATAAAATATAATAGACAAGCATTAACATTGCGTCATCAATCTAGAAATTATATTCCAGTGCTCATTATACTGTAGGCATATGATAGCCGAGCTGCCTGCAGGCAGGTGCATCAAGCATTTCAAGGAATTAGTCATGCCAGGTACCCATTAACTACACCTGGGTTGAGAGCAGCAATTTGTTGAAGGACACACGTGCCGCGGCTGACAATCGAACCCACGACCCTCGTATTGAAAGACGAAGGACCTGACCAATATTCCACGACACTCCCGACACACCATACAAGTATCAATAAATTCCTGTGTTAAAAAGCACTTAACAGACCTAGTAGCCTGGCACGTGACACTTCATGTAAAGTGCTGTTCATGATCCATCATAGTCACGTGATCAATCAGATGACATACAATGCACTATCCATCAATGATTAATGCATAATGTATATAGTCGGCCCAAGTATTCTACCACCGTATTAGGGCACATTGAACACATGTTTGACATTATTCCTATAAAACATACTATATCTCTACGAATAAAAAAAATAGACCAACCAAAATGATCTTTGCAGCCTGTAAGGGTGAAACATCTCGATCCCATCATTAACATCGATGGATGCTTTTCAAGCGTTATCACTTTTTCACTAAAAGGGATGGAGGAGACACGAATCTTGTATTTCAGTTTCATATTGCCTCAGGCATGCTTTTCAAGATGAATGGATACGTTGCGTGTACTCTCTAGCTTGGAGCGGGTATCAGAACAGGGGAACTATGCAGTGTATCCACTTCTTCCCAAATGAAGGAAGCAATAATTATAAAAATAGCAAAAGGGAAATTCATGAATTATTTGCACTGGATTTGTGAGCTTTTCATACGCACATGAATTTCACATACATCGGCGTGTGAATGTTTATAAAAATCTTGAAAATAAAAATATACATATTGATGTACCTTATTGTTTTTTGTTTCTATTAAAGGTATGGTGACAAGAAAACTGCCTCAAAATTGTGTTTTACTGTATCTAAGGTAGATTTTCATGAAGATTACTAATACAAACATATTTTCCTCGTGGGAAAACCCGGTAAAATAAAAAAATCAACTTGTAAATTCACTTTCGGAACCCCCGTAAAAAAACTGAGTCCCGGGCGAACAAAAAATGACGTCATCTTTGTGACGTCACCTGCAGGCAATCGCAGTTTAGCTCGGTCATAGAGGTACACGCTGAGTGCAATACTCACGTTGACACAGAGATATTATTTCCATTTGTTTCAATATTTGCAAACATTTGTTCAGGTTTATATCATGGACGATATACACTCAGATGTGTAGCTGCATCCTGCTACAATTCATTTCTTAGCAATTCTTAAGCATTTTCAGTAAAACCTCAATTTACAAGCAAAAACGAGTTTGTTTTACAAGCAAGTCATAGGCTCTGCATGTAAACAATGCACATTCCTCCGCGTTGCGGTCTGCATGTGATGTCATGAATCGGGTGACACGTGCGCACATTTCCGCTCTGCTATAAATGACTTTTTTTAGGAGCATGGAACGCCGATGCGTAATAAAGCAAAAAAGTTGCATGAAATTTACCTTTTTTTCCCAACTTAAGGATTTCTTTGAAAAAAAGAGTGTGGTATATCAATAAAGGCACATATTTAAAGCTATGAACCTGAATCAAAGCCGGGATTACACCCCTCCTTTAAGTTGATAAAGCATAAATTCTCACTAGTGACTTGCTTATCAGTTTTAAGCATCACTTTATTAAGCAAATTCTTCCTCAACAAAAAGGAGTTACATATTAACCCAGGCGAGGCAGTAATGATACATTACTTTCTTCTGTGTATCGTCGTTTGGATTATGGACCGTACAGGACCTTTCCACGTTTTGAAAGAAAATATAAACCTAATTTGCCACTTGTTTGCAGTTCCTGAATGGACCACCTTACGTACATGTCCCATCAAAGTGGGGAAATAAATACAGTTGATTTATATAGCATGCGTTGAAGTCGAACTGAACGGCAAATTGTCGATTCTATTCACGTCTACACTCGAAATCGTATAAAGCCTGCGTCACAAATCCAATGGTCGCCGGCCAAATTTATAGATCGCCAGATAGTCGCCAAATTTCAAATCCGCCAAGGAGTCGAGCGTATTTTTCGCTTGAAATCTACCCTGTCACATATTGGACCAGGCTCGGGAGAACCCTTTGAACATCAGTGTTCAGAAATCTGGCGCCCGTCAGTAAACAAAAGGAGTCGGGCGAAAATCGCTGAATTGGGAGCAGGTTACGGTGCCCTGCGAACGTCGGCCGACCCCTGAAAAACGCGGCGGAACCCGCAGGCCGCAGTGATCGAGCAGACACTGCCGATATTCCTGGCGAAAATTCCCTTTTGAGCTCGCAGAGAAGTCGGGCGGGCTCCGTTTTGGATATGTGACGGCCCCTTAACCATGATACGCTATTATCATCTGATTCGTGGGACAGAATTGCAATCAGTGGTCCCATAAATCAATGATAATAGAGTTAGGATGAACGAGATCTTGGGTAGATCGGAACACAGTCTCTGGGGATACATCTACTTGATCTAGATTTCATCTCAGAAAGGGCAAACTGCAGAAAAGAAAAGGGGTCAATTTTGTATTGTAATACTCTGCCCTTTTTCGTATAACGAGTTTACTAGCTTATATACTTAGCTTTAAAGGAATGCTCCCCAGGGAGTGGAGATGGTGCACACAATGTGTGCTGGTTCGCATAGTATCTTATGACCGGGATAATACTAGTGTAAAGCGCTTAGAGATGATATTGTATCATATTAGGCGTTGTATCAATCGAACCTATTATATACATGTATTAATATTATTATTCGTGCAGATTATGTTCGTGATTTTGTGCACAGAACACTTCAATGGGGCACTATAATCTAAGGGGCACGCGGAAGTTGAGAAAGGATATCTAAAGTAAAAAGCAGTCCCCATTGCACATGTTTCAGTTGCAGTTGTAGTCCCATGATGTAGAAGTATAAAACTTCCGTTATATTGCTTACAGTGCACCCCTGATTGCGGCACAAGTCTACCGGTATAGAGTGTTAGCAAAGATAAATATTTGATGCATGCTGTTAAATATTTAACGTTTAAGCCGAAATTGACACGGTCGTGCGGCAGTGCGTTATGATTTATGGGTAATAACGAGGCCTGTAACACCTCCCATGAGCTACATCTCACATCAGCTTGTCGGGGCCCTGTCACACTATGATTACTTTTAGTCGTACGATTTTGACGGGGCTGGGAATGCGGTCGGATGTGGTGGTGGGGGTGGATTCATACTAGTATACGATTGAGGTCAAGGCTATCAAAGTCAAATCGTAAGATGCTCCTACGACATACGTATGAGCCCCAAGACACTAGTAGTCCTGTGATGCTCGGTCGGCGTACGAGAATCGTGCGCTTGCTATATGACGATCGTACGCTCAGTCGTAGGTAATAACGAATTCCTTGACACTTTCCTCGAAATATATAATGTACATGTAGCTTACATCAGCTAGTCAGGCCCATTTCACATTCAACCAACGATTATTTCTTGGGCGTACGGTTTTAGCGGGGCTACGACAAACGAAATGGGGGCTGAGGTAGGTTGTGAAGAGGTGTATTAATGTAATGTACAACTGTCGTGGGAAAAGAGGCAAAGGCTATTGAAGTCAAATCGTAAAATGTTGCCACGACAGTTGTATGAGTCCGCTACCAGGACTACAAGAGTCTTGGGTGACAATAATCGTAGCTGAGCATTTTTAGGCCAATACAAACTAACCGACCATCTCTAAGACACACGAAGTTCGTATGCCACACCTACGACTGTCCTGCGAACTTCCTTAATTTTATGTGAACAATTTGTCATAGACATGTTATACGGCTAGTGTGACAGGGGCTATATCCCGTGGAATGAGTCTTCTAGTTCAGACTGTGATTAGCTATAAGATTTCATTTATTATGTACGCAGCCAGGGCCAACCAGCACGAGAATAAAGAAGGGGCAAAGATTGTCATAGGCATAGGGGCAGTGGCGTAGCTACGGGGGACACAGAGGGGCGCGTGGCCCTCACTAATTTGACAATACAAACTGAAGTGGCAAGTATTTTAAATAATAAAGAATACATTACGGTGTGTCCCTAATCTTTGCGCCACCACCTCCTCCAATCAGTCCGATCACGTTACGCCACTGATAAGGTGGCAGCAACTACTATGAATGAGTTATGTACCAGGTATTTCTTTATTCATCATTCGGTCAGGTGAGGCGACGGGGCATGAATTACCAACGGCATTGTAAGGGAAACTGTCTCACCCTCCTACCTACGCCACTAACAATGCTAACGCCCCTATTTTCCATGCCACTAACGCCCCTTTTCATGAACATGAGGGTGATACATGACTTCATAACAACTATAGGCCTAAACATAGCGATGAGAGGGCATAAGCTTTAACAAAAAAGCATAGTAATCGTCATGAGTACTACGCCAGTAAAGTAATGTACGAGTAAAGGAATGGAACAAGTAAAATGTTAATACAAAAGAAAATAGTTAGATAACAAAGAAGTGACAAATATTCCAATCCGCCGTTAATATTCAAGTTTTGCACGTTTTGCTCAACGATCACTGAACAACGTGTCATTCATCACCCTCTACATAAATCAATTACGCCACTAGTCTTATTTGACCTTAATTGGGTAGTACGTATTGCTTTGTGCATCCAATTTGGCATGTTACCTTTTTTCATAATGTCGACGACCAAGATAGTGATGAAAGAAGACTAAAATTGAACACTGTATTATAATTTCTTTCCTTTTCTTGCTTGTTTCATCTTCCATTTTCTCACTCTTATTCACTCTTTACTCGTTTCATTATACATTCGTTCCTCCACTGTTGTTATTATTTTCCCTAATGTTTTTATCTGTCACGTTCTCAATCCTCCTCTCTCATCCCTCATCGTTATTTATAACATCTTCAGGGCGTGTTCTCTGTGTATTAAATCAAGGTTTTTCTTATCTATTTCATTCCTTTCCCTTTTTCTTGATCGTTATTTATGAAAACTGCAATATTGCTTTTCAATTGTCAACACCAGCTCCCGAGACAGTGTGTCGATGAAGTTGGTTCCCGGGGTTCGGCACCATAAAATCCGTCACACCCACCATCCTTGTATAGGAGCGGACTACATCTGACATGATTTATACCAATGTGTCTTATCTCTTTCATTCATTTCCCTTTCTCTTGATATTTATATATGAAAACTACAGGATTGCTTCTTGGTGTGTTTTTCGACGGTCAACATCGACTCCCGAGACAACGTGGCGCTTAAGTGGGTTCCTGAGGTGCGACAGCATCAACCCAACACACCCATCATTCCTGTAGGGACGAAGATATACCTGACATGAATTATATCAATGTGTCTTATCTCTTTCATTCATTTCCCTTTCTCTTGTTATTTATTTATGAAAACTACAGGATTGCTTCTTGGTGTGTTTTTCGACGGTCAACATCGACTCCCGAGACAATGTGGCGCTTAAGTGGGTTCCTGAGGTGCGGCAACATCAACCCAACACACCTATCATCCTTGTAGGAACGAAGATAGACCTACGAGAGGATAAACCCACACTGGACGGACTGCTCAAGCAAAAGCACAAGCCGGTCATGTATGAGGAGGTAGGAATATTATGTGAATGGGTTTATACCTGTACACAGAGTGCGCTAGGTTGATGCTGACAAAGGTCGTGTTAATTACGACTTTTGTAAGCAACAACATACAGCGTAGTGCACCTACAATAACATCGCATGTTTATTTAAATAGGTAGGATTAGATATAGATTTGATAGTATAGAGTTTACAACCACCTTGGCGGTGTTGCTAAAACAGAAGCACAACCCTGTCATGTTCGAAGAGGTAGGAATATAAGCAACTGTGTTTTAACCTTACCCAAAGTGATATCCTTACATCGTCAGCACCAACCTAGTGCACCTAGCATGACTGTAGCAGGTAGGAGAAAGGTTTGATTTGATACATGATCAAATCATCTTGTAGATGTTGCTTAAACAAAAGCACAAGCAGGTCATGTATACGGAGGTATGCATCATATGTTAATGTGTTTATACCTTTACATGGTGTGATATCGTATGTATGATTTTTGTCAACAACCAACTTTAGTGCGTGTATAGCTAGGAGATAAAACAACATATATAAGAGATATGAAAGGAATATATAAACCTACCCTGTACATAATGTAGGTGCTACCAAACAGAAGGATAAGCCAGTTATCTATGACGAGTTGTGACGAAATGTTCATATATTTGAATAAAATTACAGCTATGATGGTAAAGGGGAATGAAATCGTAGCCTTTTGACTTACTGGATGTGATGAGAGCCTTTCTCCTGTCATTTCTAGTTACTTATGTCCTCTTTAATATTTCCAATAACGAAAATAATCAATATTTTATGGCCCACTGTCGTCTGCTTTCAATGCCAGGAGGAGGCAGCCATTTTTTCAACTATACTCGCGGTGAAATGACGTGTCAGGCGGATAACACAATAGCATATCGTATTAAACCCGCTATTGTGTTCCCTGCCTGTGGGTATATTGAAAGCAGACGACAGTGGTCCATAAAATATTGATTATTTTCGTTATTGGGAATATTCAAGAGGAAATAAGTGACTAGAAATAACAGGAGTTTTGCTCTCATCACATCCAGGTCAAAAGGCTAGGATTTCCTTCCCCTTCAAGCGTTTCACTTTCAAATATAATGATCATAGTAAGAATATACGGTTCATAATTCACACTTGCTCGGTTTCATGCAGTATGCACAAACTAGCCTGGTTAAAACTGGCGAACTGTGGTTTAGCATCCCAACACAAGACAGTCTTTAAAGGGATCTAGTAATTTTGTTGGCAAGTGCAAAAAGTGATGAGTGATTAATAATGTGTATTGATGTGATCTGATATGTCCGCAAAGTAATGTGTGAAAATGTCACGTTAATTTGATTTTTTGGGGGCTAAGATATGAGCAAAAACGCAAAGTGATATTCCCTTACTCATTGAACTTACTTTGTACACGGCTGAAAAGGTCCCGTAGATAATTTCATATCCGAACACTTCAATCGTAAATATCTTTTGAACGAAATGGAAATTTGAAAAACCGAAACCTGTCCTTTTATTGTTAATATGAATATGATAATGTATGAGAGAACCACTAGAGTTTCAATAAGTTTTGAGGATTTGGACAATGTTACTAAGTCCCTTTAAATAATGTGCATTACATATTGTATATCTCTTGTTGTCTTCTATCATGCAGGGCCTTCAAATATCGAAGAATGTGATGGCTCTCGCCTACGCGGAGTGTTCAGCCAAAACGCAGGAAGGTGTAACGGAAGTCTTCAGCCAAGCAGTCAGGGCTGCGCTCAACCCGAGTCAGTTCAAAAAGAAGAAAAAGAGATGTCTTATACTTTGATAGCATTTGGACTTTTGTACATTTGAAAGGAAATATATGGATATTAGAAAGTAGTTAAGGCATTATGATAATTAGATATTGGAGCTGGATGTTCAACTGGAATGCAAAAAAGGGGATTATTTAAGTGCTCAGTAAAGCATGCAGGGCTGCGCCCAACCCCAGTCAATTTAAGAAGGAGAAAATGAGATGTCTTATACTTTGATAGCGTCTGGACTTTTACCTTTGAAAGGAAATCTATCAATATTAGAAAGTAGTTAAACCAATATTGTAATTAGATATTGGAGCTGGATGTTCAACCGGAAAGCAAGAAGGGATTATTGAAGTGCTCAGTAAAGCATGCAGGGCTGCGCCCAACCCGAGTCAGTTCAAGAAGAAGAAAAAGAGATGTCTTATATTTTGATAGCATTTTGACTTTTGTACATTTGAAAGGAAATATATGGATATTAGAAAGTAGTTAAAGCATTATGATAATTAGATATTGGAGCTGGATGTTCAACTGGAACGCAAAAAGGGGATTATTTAAGTGCTCAGTAAAGCATGCAGGGTTGCGCCCAACACCAGTTAGTTCAAACAGAAGAACAAGATAGCCTATGTCTTATACTTTGATAGCGTATGGACTTTTGTACATTTGAAAGGAAATCTATGGATATTAGAAAGTAGTTAATTAGATATTTCAGCTGGAGGTTCAACCGGAACGCAAAAGGGGGGTTATTCAAGTGCTCGGTAAAGCATGCGGAGCTGCGCTCAACACCAGTCAGTTCAAAACGAAGAACAAGATATGTCTTATACTTTGATAGCGTATGGACTTTTGTACCTTTGAAAGGAAATCTATAAATATTACAAAGTAGTTAAGTCACTATTATAAATAGATACTGGAGTTGAATGTTATATGGAATATACATGGATAAAGAAGGGATTACTCAAGTGCAGAGTAAAACCAGGGATACACTCCCATATTGCGGGTAAAACCCAAAGGTCAACGCTTGTCACGCGTGAATTAAAGAAGAGAAAATATATATGTCTTATTATCTGATAGCGTTTTTAACTTGTAAATTTGAATGGAAATATGTAAATATTAGCCTGTTTGTAAATAGTAGACTAGATCTATATATCACGGAATGGTAGGATACAAGCTGAAGGGAGACAGGAATTGTTTACTATTAGGCTCTCAATGCAGCTTGCCATTAGACTCGGAACGGTTCACAATTCGATAGTTGGAATCTACCCAGAACATGATGAATATATCATTTGTTGCTACGTCAGGCAGCTCTCGGGCAAGTCCATTTTTCAAGAAGCACCTTTTGTTCAATATTATTTGCAAAAGATTCGTATGCAAAATACGTTATTGGACATATTGTTGTATTCAAGCCGTAACAACAAAGATGTATACAAACCATGATGGTTTACAATTGTTTTATCAAATTTTAGAGCATCTGTACACTACAATAAGAAAATGTTGCTTTAAAAATGTATAATTGAAATAAATTAACAATTAATAGATACAATCGTTCACAAGTACGGCATTATGATGATGCAATATACATATAATATGATTAGGGAACAAATTAAATGGTCATAATGATATAGAGTATAATCTACGCTAAGATGTGGAAATAAATCTTGTTTAATTAAGAAAAATATCGACCCTGCTAAACGTTCGTGGTTGACTGGCATAATAAAAAGTCTTTAAAAAAACAATATTCATTTTACTAATGACAAAACAGTCAAAACCCGCTAATGTGTTACCTTAACGTTACTATATATGAAACTATATGTGTAATGTTAGCCTATGGTACGTGTATTCAGAAATAAACATTAATGTGGTTATTCAAGCTCATGGTGACTGTGTTACTCATTTATATTTCATGACTGCATTAATGTTTGATCAGTGCCGCAGCCAAGGCAGGGAGAAAAGGTGTAGATTGCAGCACCCTCCTCTGTATGACTGTCCCACTTCCATAACACCATGGCCTGACTTGGTTATTTGCATTATATGACGTCATTTAGTCCATGTTCATGATTTGGAAGAACAAATAGTGTATACAAAATCGAATTCATTGAATTCATGCACCTATAGGGTTACATTAATCCTGTTATGATAATTCGGACATTTAGTGCTCTATTGACAAGAAGATGTATAGAGCGCCCCACCAATCATGCCCATGCAGACTTAAGTTTTATATTGACAACCCCCCCCCCCCCCCCCTCTCTCTCTCTCTATGCCCCCAATATATGGGTTAAAGCAGTACCTCTGTACTATGTTTTGATGATTTCTTAACTACTGACCGGTTCAGGCTCAACAATTATATAATTTGGCAACATTATATTCATAGTTGACATATTGACATAGTTTAAATGCACGTTTAAATACACTTCCTAAATTGCAAATAATCTGCGTTTTGAAACGTGTTTTATGAGGTAATGTTTTTAATGCAATTATTGTGGGGCCCCACAATAATTCAATAATTTTGAACCAGCCGTTGAAAAAAATTAATGCTTAAACTTTTTTTAAATTTACAAAAGATTTTTTAAATAGTGGTTGATGATTTCTATAATTTAATCATTATTTTTAACAAAACATCACATGCACAATTTGTTTTTATCAAAAATGGTTGCAACCAATGAGTTTTTAGAGAGCGCCCTCTTGAGTTGCAACGGTTATTTTTTTTAAATGATACCAGGCTTTTTACTTAGTCGTTTGTAATTATTTATACCTTTCGAGCATGTGGAGTTATAACCATAAGTATATAATGTAATGCTGCAGGTTTTGGTTACTAAAATTCAGTTTGACCAAAACTCAACTATCCCTTTAACTATCCCACGCACATTCACATTACATGGTAAATTCTTAATCTTTTACCAATTGCATATCATATTATGGAATTCGTATGAAGTATATCAGACGATTTATATTCAAGAGCATAGGTATCGCAATTACTATGATACGTGTTAATTAACTAATCATTTCATTACAATAATAAAAACAAAAATATATATATATATTAAACCAAATCGTATGGTCTCTACATCCCCCTCCCCCCCCCCCCCCCCCCTTTCTCTCAGTACCCAATGAGATGCCACGGTGTTTTTGTGTAATTTGACTTTTGGTGAATACATATTGCAATGTTCAAACAGTGCAGTCATGTGAGGATGCCCAGATGTCGGGCTAAATGCATTATTTCAAGTCGATTAATTCATCAATGCTTGCATAATGAAAGATCGCAATATGTATATAAAGCACAGGTCAACACATGCACAATATAATTGTTACGTCACAGGCGTAGCTTTTAGAGGGTGTGGGGGAAAATTAATATTATTATCATTATTATAAGCATACTCTAATTTTGGAACAGGCAACCCCCATTATGCTCATGTGCATTATTTCCCCCTCCTTTACACCCCAGCCCAACCTGTATATTCTTGGTTGCCTCTGTCTATACACCACTATTCTATTTCTGGTACTCGCAATCTACCGAATTGGGTCATGAAAGACATTCGATAACAAGTGTAAGAATACGTCATTAACTCCCGTATAATTATTGATTCAATTACGTTCTTGATATGAGCTCATGCATTTTGTTGTTTTGTATTTGGAAACTGTTCGCAATAAAGAAAAATAAATAAAGACTATACAATTGTATTATGGTTGTGAATTATTGTATTCCACTGTATAATGACAAATTAAAGGGATAGTTGAGTTTTGGTATAGAGGGCGCTACACAAAATAATTTGTTGTGAGATAATGAAGAACTGAGTGTCAAATTTGAAAGAGCATAATATTTTCATGACAGAATAAACTTTATTTGATCAAAATCGGTTTAGAAATGGCTGAAATATCCATAAACATAACCAATTGTAATAAATGTGGGCCCCCACAATTATTAGAGAATTTTGAACCAGCCATTATTTTTTTTTGTTAATGCTTCCTCTTTTCAAAAATTTACAAAAGAGGTTTTTGAATAGTTGTTGATTATGTCTCTATCGAATCGCTATCTAAACAAAACATCACATTCACAATTCTTTATTTAAAATGGATGAAACCAATGAGTTTTGAGAGAGTGTCCTCTTGAGTTTTAACGGCTTTTTAAAAAATAATAACAGGCTTTTTACTTAGTCATTTGTAATTTTGTATTTCTTTCGAGCATGGTGGAGTTATAATTGTTAGTTTGTAATGTAATGGTGCAGGTTTTGGTTACTAAAATTCAGTTTGTCCAAAACTGTACTCTCTTTACCAAAACTCAACTATCCCTTTAACAGAATTACGTCAATGAAAGTTGACATGGCAGATGTGTAACCGCCGATCTTTATATTTTGAAAATGAATAACAAATAATGCAGAAATAACATTATTTACGTGTCCAGACTGTGGCCAAATATTTCTTTACCAACACATTTTTTTTTTGTTATTTCAGGACTTTTCATATAAGGAAATTATTTTAGAATGTAAGTTTTCAGGGTCGTACAAACTTTGGTTGTGAGAATACCAAGTGATACAAAAAGTGGCATAATAAATACGTCGGAAGAGACATAATTGTATATGCAAAATAGAAAGAAAGTATACACATTCAAATTAAATTAATTCGAAGAAAGAAATAAAATTACAAAAGCAGAGCAAAAAGAAATGCGATAAACAATAAATAAAATTGAAATAGAAGAGGGTATTAACAAAAATACGTTAATTTTGTTTTATTTTTTATTTTTTAGAAAAGTACATGAAAGAGAGTTTATACGCTGTCAATTTAAAGTTACTAGGTAACATTGTTTAACTGATAAATTGCACAAATTTTTATTTGGAGGTGAATTATGAGTAGGAATATTTGTATGTATGTCTTATTGACTGGGAATAAAACAATGTTTCGGCACTTATAATGACAATTACCATGTAGGGAAATATCTAAGGTTCAGTATATGGAAGCGCTCTTCCGAACTTCCGTGTTCCCTTCATTGTCTTAAATCTCGCTCATTTCTTAGTCAAACATTTTCTGTTTGCTATGTATGAGAAGCAGAGAACGACGACTGAAGAGAACACCACAAAGAAGAAGAAGAAGAAGAAGAGCAACAGAAAGAGAGTAACGTCAAACAGCGCAAGTATACAGGAAAAGACAGATAAAGCACCTGACATGACCAAAGAAACCGCCAAACAGTCTTCTTACAACACAAGGAAACCCGGTATGCTGAATATTGGAACCTGGAATGTGAGAACACTGAAGAAAATAGGACACTGGGATGTCAGTATACATGCAACGCGTTGTGAATCGCTTGCATCAATGCAAGTCGTATGCATAAAATATTGCATATAATGCCTATAATGAGCTACGACATGGCCCAGTTCCCCTTCTCCCTGTGTGCTCAGAATTAATTTTCCGACCATGAATTTGCCACAAATTGTAAGCTTAAACTATAAAGATTGTAATATGGTATTCAACTCGTAAAAATTGATGTTTTAAAATGTATAAAAATAGGAATAAAAACTTGTGAAAAAAATAAGTTTGAAAAGTAATTTCTTTCGTTAAAAAACACTTTTCATTCTCCGTGTATCCAAAATATTAATTACTTACTACTGTTTATAGATATTGCTCTAGCAAAATATCATACTTTCTGTAAAGGTTGTTTTTTCATCCGGTCAGGAACTAGCAAAATACTAGGCGATGCATACGAGACTTCGGCAAATAATTGACATGGTCGATTTGCGATCATTTCGAACCGGGGGATACCACGCCATCTCTTGCTCTGCGTCGATTCTCTATGTACTGCGCGATTATCACGTACAGCGTGCTCTGCATGCAGTTGGCCATGAACGAACACGCACCTGATTTTACTTTCGGGTGCGTAACCCCCGGAATAAACGGCTTTATATTGCCCCACATACGTATTAGTTGTTATCATCGAACATGACTTGAACAAGAAAAAAGTGAAAATACAAATAATGTCTTCACTGGGATTGCAATAGTAACGTTCAATGCATTACAAAGGCTTCTCACGCATGTGAGCAATTAATAATATGTATTATACTTATACTCATAATTTCTAGGTATAGTAGGCCTACTACATACTGCTGAGCATATGTTAATTCAGTTACAGAGTGGAATTTATATTTCAGTTACCTAAAAAAATGTACAAAATCATTAGAAGGTGCTATATGGTTGTAAGTGAGGTATCATTTGAAAGAGTAAGACATGTGCTAAATTATGAACTATATGTTGTGGCTATGTAATGTAATTTGCCACCCTATTACGTAACATCTTGTTTCAAAGAAATACATAAGACTTAGTTTTGTAATAGTGAACTTTCTTACAAAACCATTCCAGAAGATTGTTCTTTCCATTTTTTTTTCTTCAGGATCAGAGGGGTAGATATTCATAATCATTTGGTGTAAATTTCAATTGTTAAAGCTCATTATTTGTTTTATATAATTTATATCATATATTTTTGAACCGGGGTTCAAATGACTCTGTTGTATGTCAGTGAAATTGGTTACTTGGAACTATAATCTCTAATTTTATTTTTGCCATACAGTTAATTGTCATAACCATCATCAACAACATCATTATCATTATCATCAACATCGTTACTGGCATCGTCATCATCACGATCAACATTGTCAACATCTTCATCATTATCAAGTATCAGCATGCATCATCATCGTGCATCATCAACATCACCATCATTATCACCATCAACATCATCATCATCATCACCACCGTCATCGTAACGATAATCACGTCATCATCGACAGCATCATCGTCACGATCGACGCCATCGTCATGATTACCAACATCATCGTCACAATCATCATGTCATCATCATTATCATCATCACCACCGCGTCATCGTAACGATAATCACGTCATTATCCTCACGATCATCGACATCATCATCGACGTCATCGTCACAATCATCATGTCATCATCCATCGTCCTCCCCACCATCAATGATTCATCACTCATCAGTCATAGTGATCACTTCAAAATAACAATAAATCCGTATTCACAAAAAGAAATCAAAGGTTGTGAATGATCATCTTCATTTTCATAGATTGAACTCTAAATTGAGCTACAGAGTTGTGCCATTGTTCTACTAGTCAGAACTTCAACAAAAAAAGAACACACCTTTTTCATATAGATTTACGTGTGAGGAAAACATCTCCTAGCTCGTCAAGAAGTTTGGCCATGAACTAGGTTTTTTCCTATGACATCTATAAAAATGTTCTTGTGTCTGAATATGTAATTCCCCACGCGTTTTAAAGGAATAGTTGTATACATGCATCAGTAAAAATCCACCATTGCATTTATACAAATTTATCAAGAAGTGAAATGATTGGAACTGGGTCTTTGAAAGAAAACAAGTTATATTTGATACGTTTTCTAAATTTTCCATTTGTTTTTAATGCTGTTACTCATAATGTGGGTTTACATGAGACTTTACTTAAACAGTATTGGTGACGAGCCTGACAAACATAATTCTGATCATTGGGTGTGAATAAAATATTGATTTGTTGTAGCTTTGTATCCCCTTCCAGTGGAATATTCAACGATGAATATTTTTGTCACTTACCTAAACTACAGATTGTGCAGAACTACAAACAGAACAATGTGTTAAAAATGCATTTATTTAAAACTTAGAAATAAAAGATGTTTCCTGCACAGAAAATGGATTTTGGTATAGAAATACACTGCAAAGAAAATATTATTAAATTCATTTAAGTTCAATTTGTTTCAACCTCAGCCTCTTTGGTGCACAATAAATAGGTGGCTAAGAAACAGATTGGCATATCTTGTTGATGCATCTTTCTCAGGTGTAATTGAGTCTCTCAATTCTTTATGGAATTTCAATCTACAAGTATGAACAATTTACAACTTCAACTAACCTTAAATTAGTGACTGACGAGCTTTCGTTCCCTAATTTAAGGTTAGTTGAAGCTGTAAATTTTTCATCTGAATCTCTGTAACCGATGAAAGTTTTTTGTATTAATCTACAATCAGTCTGTTTCTGTAATTCCTGGGTATCCGTTCTTGATAATATTAAACGTGCACCTGTAAAGTGTCAGATATTGCCCTGTGGCCATATTCATAAAACCCCGATAAGCTAGTTGGTTGATCAAATTACGATTTCGATGTCCGCTAGGCTTAACTGGTATTCACAAAAGGCCGATAGGCTAAATTCGCTATCGTAGTCAAGGTTGGCCTAGCATGACAACCCATCTGTCTAAATTCCACAATCATTTGGTATTCCACGACATTGTTAGTCGAAATGCGAACAATTACAACAATAGATCTGCGGTGCCGACTAAATGCATTGAAATCTATTTAAGCGGGACGTTCTGAATAGAGCTTTGTTGGACTTACAACAAAGGCGTGAAGTTGAATGACGACCTAACACCCAGCTAATTTTTTCTTATTCACCAAAGCCAGATAGGACAAATTTTAGCGACACTGGACCAAAAATTTAAAGGTACTCTGATGTACCTCTAAAATGCTAGCAAGTAACAATCTGCCCGGTTTTTGTGTGTATATGTGTGTGGCGCGATCGTGAACATGGCAAGGAGAATATTCGAATAAGGGATATTAGAGATTTTGTTTATGATAGCGTGATGTTAGTTAAAAATAGTTCCCCAAGTAACATACTTTTCCGTGTTTGTCCTAGCATCCTTGTACTTCAGCAATAACATATTTTATCAGCTTAATTTACATGTTTTTATCTGGAGAGTAATTTGCCTTTATTTGTCCTTTTTGTGACATATTAGCTTACTTTTGCAGTTCGGTTTGATTTTATGTGATTTCAATTCTGTTTTGATGAATCTATCTATATAATACTATTTAATGCAATTTCGTTTCTGTTTTCACTGCAATTTAATAGTTTCCCTTGTCATGCTATCATATAATAAGCGTGGCGGAGCTTGATAGTAATGAGGAGGGAGATGTATTTGGTTTTACTTCATTGGGGTGGCTATGAAAACATGTGCTTACGCGTGATCGCTCCCCCCCCCCCCCCCGCCCCGAAAAAAAAACATCATTCCTACTCACGCTCATATCTACAGTAACACCCTTACATTTAGGAATTATAGCAAGATTTCTGTTTTGGACACAAGTTATACCGCCCTCCCCCCCCCCCCCCCCCCCCCCCCCCCCGTTTACCCCAGATAAGACAATTATGTTCTACTACCCCGCCCCCTTACTGTATCACGTTGTAGAACACGCCTTTATGATTGGAACAATAAGGAACAATTCGTTCATTCACACGTTCGAGTAAACTGCGCTTTTATGCGATGTCAAACAAACTTGCAACAGATGGAATGTTACCATGACAGCCACGATGAATAAATTAGATCATCCGAGTTGTTAGCTTGTTATCGGTATGGTTAGCAGTGCTTCTTGAATTACGATTTAGCAACCCGCTACGAAGATTTTAAATGGCTATTGTATTACAGGGCTTAGACGCTCGTTGATTGGTCGATATGGTAAGGGCATAGACAGCGTGCAAAATCTACACACAATACTAAAGACATATCCATGCACGTGTGTGTTGTGCACTGGTTTGTGAAAACAAAGGTGATCACCCAAGCGAGTTGTGTGAGTTCCCCGCTAGTTATCGTCCAAACTGGCATTTTGGCAAGGAGATAAGGCCTAGCTGACAGATAGGCTATCGGGCTTTTATGAATATGGCCACTGGTGTGGTGTGGTTGTGGTGTGCAATGGTTGGGTGCATAGGGTGCCTGTGGTGGATGGATATTGGTAAACGTGGGTACTCTAGCAGTGGACGATTACTGGCACGAGTTCGATGTTGTGGATGATGCAGGTTGGCAGCATCAGGTGACTTTGGAGGGTGCAGGTTGGCTGTATCAGGTGGCCATGTTGAATGATGGTCAAGGTGTACAAACTTCACTCTTGGGACCTGATAGTATGAAAAATAAATTTAAAAAATATTGTCAAGATTGTCTTCTTTTGCAGTTTAACCACATATTTGTATAACAATGTTTATGCATACCTTCTAATTAGAATAGATAAATGATAAATATCAAAGATATTTCAAATTAAAATGCAATAAAATCATGTTTCATGTACTGAAAACAAATTTGAGAAGAGGCATGGCTGCAAGAAAATATTGGATCATTATTTTTTTTCACTGTGGACATCAATCAAGATTTCTGTGACCCCAAGACTATTACAACATAATCATGAGAATTAGAAACAAAATGTACCTGCTTGGGCAACTAGTGATTGCCATAAACCTGTGATGGGCAATGGTTAGGTGCATCAGGTGGATGGTTATTTGCAAGTTGGAGTTGCGCTGGACGATCGCTGGCAAGAGTTGGATGTCGTGGTGGATGATGCAGGAGGTTGGCAGCATCAGGTGCTTGATGGGTGCAGGTCAGGCACATGGCGATTTGTTCCTTAGGATCAGCTAGCCACTTAGGGAATGTCAAACCAAAGCGATGTACATGTGTACATACATGTACCTCTGCAGACTTCTTTGCCCTTGGCCTTGATGCGCTGCGTATTCCCTTTCTGATATATGTATGCAAGTCATTCTTTCTATCCTTTACCAATAAGTTTATTTTTTTCCGTTGTAAACAGTTTTTTTGGTACAGTTTCTTTGGCACTTTTCTTGTTACCGCCGGTGCAGATAAAATATTATGTGAAGTACGTTTTATCAGGAAGAGTTCCAAATTGTATGCAAGAAAACAATTTCCTTTGGCTGTTGAATGAATCCCATCCAGCGAATAATAATACTAGTCCGAAGAAAAACTGCATATTGAAGAGTTCGCGAAAATGAAGCTGGTCTCTTTCCCAAATTCCAAATTATTTGTTCCTAGTAATGTGCAATACAGACACAGTCAGTTACTAGTTATTATAAGTATTGTCCACCATCTCTCATTCTCTGTCCATCATTTAACATTCATAAAAAAAAGGTGTGTACCGTAGCGCCAGGAAAAAATTCACATTGACTTCAGAAGACAAGTTCTGGTTCAAATTCTGAATAACATTGTCTGTCCTCCAAATCATGTACAGTAGAATCCCCAAAGGCAAAGATAAACTCTTCGGAAGATGAAAGTTGAAACAGATGACAGATGGCCATCAGGCCAGGTTCCAATCCAAGGAATCCCTGTTTAGATAAGAAAGGAAAAAAAGGTTACTATACTATTACTAAAATACTATTCTACTAACTAAAAATAGAATAAATAAATATTAAAAATGAAAATAAACTCACGATTTTATCTGTTCCAACAAGAATCGAGGAATACAAATTAGGTTCAGATCTACAACTTACCCTCATCTAAATGCTGAACAGTCGTTGATGATTAGTAATTGCAAATAGAACTACAAATACAAATTACAATGCATTCCGCTTCCACTCCCACACGAATTTGAGCATATGGGACTGAGCAAGAAAACAACCATCGCTGGCGACCTCTCGGGCTACGGAAGAATTCCCGGCTTTACCACGGTAACCATGGTTATTTCCCGCGGTTTCGAGTCAAGTTCCTCACAACTTCCGGTAAAACATCGCTAGTTAGTGAGATTTTAGCCGATTTCAGTTGCCTTTTATTCACCGAAATCACACATGTATCCCACCATTTTTCACATTATACGGTCAACCAGATAATCAACGACTCATATCTTGCAAAATCTAGCTGAAACATTGTTTCATCCAGTCAGGAACTAGCAAAGAAGAAGACTATGTCCAAAACCTCTATCGTAAGGACGAAAAAAAATCACTTTTTATTGATGACAAAAAACATGTCAAAAATTAAACAAAATATGGCAAAATTGGTATCAAACGAAAGCTAATAATGTCAAGATTGACTTACCGAGACATATCGCCATATTGAGTAAACATGTAGCCAAATAGAGAGGGCGACAAACGATGCTGTCAAATCGCTTTGTTGATCGCATCTACCGAGCGAGTTGGAAACTCATGCGCCCTCTATCGGTAGACTTGAATAGAAAACTTCGTTTAGCCTCATTATAACACGCTGTGCCATCCTACTGATGTACTCCTTGAAGAAGCTCAGAGATTTGGCCTGGATATTGTGGGTTTGTGTGAGACACACCTGACTGGCACAGAGACGCTTATAAATAAAGGGGAGTACTCAATCCTTCTATCAAGCAGGGCAGATAACATTAGCAGGGAGGGAGTCGGCATCATGATCTCCCAACAAATACTGCAATGCTTGGTGAGCTACGAAGCAGTCTCACCAAGGATCATCACAGCAAAATTCAAAATGAAGGAAGGGATCATCAATATCATCCAGGTTTACGCCCCTACATCTGCACATAGTGAACAGGAGAGTGATCTTTTCTATGATGCACTGCAGCTACATACACAGAAGGTCCCTAGGAAGGAGAAGATAATCGTGATGGGTGACCTCAATGCGAAAGTAGGAGCAGACCACGGAGTATGGGCGCCAACTTTAGGCAAGTACGGATTAGGCAAGATCAACAGCAGAGGGGAGAAGCTTCTGGAGTTCTGTATGTTGCACGGAATGGCAATGTGTAACACCTACTTCCAACACAAAGAATGCAGAAGGGCAACATGTACATCACCATGTGGTCACTACAGAAACCAGATTGATTTCATCATTACCAAACTAGATGATATACAAATCTTTCAGAACTGCAGATCATACTGCTCAGCGGACATTGGGTCGGATCACAACCTCGTATTAGCAAATGTGAAGTTCTCACCTACAAAGACCAAGAAAATGAAGAGCCTCCCCAGAAACTATGATGTTAGTAGATTTGAGCCACTGGATCTGCTCCAGGACACAGATGTGGATGGGCTGTGGAAGAAATTCAGAAGAAGTAGTTGGATTCAAAAGGTCCAAGCAAGTCAAGGGTCTCCCAGAAGAGGTTCGTAAGGCCTGTGAACACAGAAGGAAGGCAAGAATTCTCAAGCTGAACGAGCCCTCGGTCCGGAATAAGAAAGAATACAATAAATTAAATAAGACTGTCAAGTATGAGGTGAAGAAGTGGAAGAAGAAAATTCTCGACACAGAAGTGGAAGAAATGGAAATTGCTCACTCAAAGAACAACAGCCACGAGCTCTTCAAGAAGGTGAAGAAACTTGCCGGTGAAAGAGACAAGATGCAACCCGCAGTGAAAAACAAAGAAGGCATCTTAAAAACGGCTCCCACAGAGGTGTTGAACTGCTGGGAAGAACACTTTAGCTCTCACCTGAACATGCAATTTCCAAGAGATGAAAATGTTCTTCACACCATACCTGACCCTCAAACTACAGACACCCCTAGTGAACCCTTCACAATCGGAGAAGTAGGAGCAGCAATTAAACGGCTGAAAAACAACAAGGCCTGCGGCTGGGATAAAATCGCTGCAGAAACTCTGAAGGCTGGTGGACTACCAATGAGACAACTCCTGCTTCACATTATCAACACGGCATGGTCGGAAGGTAAAATACCAGAGGACTGGAGCAAAGGTCTCATCACTCCAGTGTTCAAGAAAGGATATAAGCTAGATCCAGCAAACTAGGGGGTATTATCATTGACACGCTATTTGGGGTAAAAAAATATAAAAAAATAAAAACATTACAGTGAGAACTTGAAACTCAACAGTTTAATGTAATGAAATTTAATAAAACATACAATCCATATTTTACACGTGCGACGTTCCGGGTATAAACATTTAACTGTTTTTACTTCTTATGCATATTTATAACAGGGAAATTTGTTTTAAAAACCATAAACAATTCTTAGCATACGATAATGCGTCGCCCCTTCTGAAATGTTATCACCCAAGAATCAACATTCGATAAAGAAGTATAACTGATGAGTTTAATAAACTAAAGGCATACTCATTCCATATACAGCGACCTCTAGTGACCAATCCGTGATCAGGAAAAGTAAACATCTTTAGTGTAGAAATAGATGTATTTCACAGTGCGTTGAATAGCGCGTCCTGAATGAGTATGTTAAATTAGCGGCTCCCTAAAATGATCTAGCTCACTACTAAAATGTAATTAGTAATTACAACATCATTTTGCGGAGTATAAATATGTTCGTGTATCTTTTAAATTGGTAATGTATACAATTTATTACAAATAGCACCACATACGTAGTGTTATACCTAAACATTTATGGGGGCGCTCGAGATATATTTCTTTAAAAATACCAATGAGCAGATTAAAAGTTAACCAAGAATGAAACATAAAAAAGGAACGAACATTTTGAAATGAATTAGTCAAATACGACCCCCCCCCCCCAATTCTCGACCTTATCCCCATAGGTCCTTCATGGATGTAATCATATAATAACTACTACATGTACACTAACGTGGATAAGGTCTGTGGCCGACTTTTTCAAAGTTAGCGAAGAAAAGTTTCGCCGGGGTATCGAACCCAACACCTCCGGATTGCTAGACTTTTGCTCTAAATATTGATCTACGAAGCCACAACGTCAATGACGGTACTTTCCAGTAAGCACTGTATGATCATTGAAAAGGAGTTCAAGGGAAGTACAACCACATAAAGATCTTTGTGGCCCGATGGTTAGAGCACCGTCTCGCAATCCGAAGATCTAGGGTTCGATACTCGTGCGAAACCCATGTTTCCTTTGCTCACGAAGCCCATTTTCCTTCGTTTGACTTCATGTTATAACCTTATAGTTTATAACATTCACATTTTTAAAGAGTTGTTATGGTATCATATTTCTAGTTGTAGCTCGACTAATATCCCAATTACAAAGTGGTGATTGTTATTCAACTCTAACATTGTTAAATGGATCCGTTTTTACAAACGTTTGAAGTCATAGTGACACACATGTTAAAAAAACTATGCAAAGCAGACGATTTAAGATGATAGGCGCAAACAATTTGATCAGACCATCGAAAGCATACGGGTATTGGTGATTTTGTTCTGGAGCATATGTGTGGCTTCTGATTGGTGCGTTTACTGAAGAGTCGTAACAATGGAATGAGGGGTAGGTGGTGTAGGGTCAGTGATGTTGTAAAGCTGAATGGGCAGCCTATGATCTCCTATTTGCAGCGCCACGAACAGTCCAATCAGCGTGAAGATCATCGTGACGCGCGTCGAGCTACACGAGGGGTCCTGTTCGCGCATGAACTGCACCAAACGAAACCAGAACATCTCGTGACGCGCGCGCCGGAGTTCGATCAGACGATAGCTGAATCGCCTCCACACGTAATTGATGTTTAGTCCACCGTTGGCAAGAAGTGGCGCGATCAAGAAGAACAGGTTCTCCATGGTAATCAGGCCGTTGATATACATCTGCGCTCCCAATGAGGGTAGGTTATCGAAGACGTCGGTGTGTTGGTTCGCAGGCCTCATCGAGAGCAGGACATAATTCCATGCTATCTGCGAACGGTAGAGAAAATGATAACTGAAAAGGTTAATTTAAGCCAAGATTTCTGATTTATTTCAATTGCGCGTGACCAGAAGAGAAAATTTAAAATGAGGCAATGTACATTAAATACATACATGTACATATTGTTGAAAGTACGTTTCCTCAAAGGTTTTATTAATTCTTCATATACTATATACACGTACTGTTATTCATTATCAAATGACATTAGTGTGTGAAGGCACAAAATAACTGCTACAATGTATGAGAGTATAGGTACGGCTGCAAGTTGATTGATGTTATTTAAGTTAATCTACTCTACAGGTCAAAAACAGTTTAGTTATAAACCAAAAACAAAAAAGTAACTACCCCCTACTAGACAACTGCTCATAATTTCAAAACGGATACTTATTTCAAGATGTTATCTTACCCCAATAATACGTATATATACAATAATGGCATAATTTAAATGCATTAACTGCAATTGTAAAACAGTGCAATTTGAAATTTCTCAAAACTCAATAAACTGCAATAATAATATTACTTTTGCGAATTTTGAAATATATGACATTTTTCTCTTTTATGTGTGCTTACTCAACCATGGAATACTGGTTAGCTCTTATTTGTACACAATGTTTCCTTAACTACCATTTAAATTTATTGGCAAGACGAACTCTTGAAACGATCCTTGGTTATGAAATTATGAGCAATTGCTTAGGGGGTAATTCTTTTTGTGTTCCGTTTAGATCAATTTGGCGTGCTAGCTTACATGTGTACGACGCCAGTTTAGGGATGTGTCTACACATTAGCGCCTTGACAATTTCTTGGATCCCCAAACCAGCCCTATTGATTGTTAATTACACGTCAATTAATGGTGTTTTTTAAATGGGTCTATTTCAAAATGTGTTTGTGCAAAGATGACAGGAATATAAGGGACCACTGGACCAACCTGGGTGGCGAATGACCACGACAAGACACCCAAGACCATCACCATCCAGCCACTGGTCAGCTCACGCAGAGTCCTGAAGTCCTGGATGGTCGTCAGCAGTTTCCCGCGGCAAATATCGAGCTGGTTGATGTGGCGGCGAATGAAGGAGATGTCGAGGTCCAGTTGACGAGTGAACGACATCCGCATCAGGAACAGGAGGTAGCAGAAGTGTCCGTAGAGGGAGAGACCGCATAGAGTGGTGACTACGGCCAGGTAGCTATGGGCATGTGGGCCTGAGGCGCTGATCAACATGTAAAAGAGGAACCGATACAGACTGATCGCCAACGGAAGCGCAACGCACAACGCGAGGAACGCCCGATTCTGCAGTCCACCTCTGCGCCCGCTCTCATGGAGGTTCAGATACTGCAGTCTGCGGACGATGTAGCGCATGTCGAACGCGCGCGGCCAGTGCGCGAAGCGATGTGATGGTCCTGTCTGCGCGTTCAAGAGGAGACTGTACAGACTGACGGATGGGACACTGGCAGCAAAGATTAGGTAGGACATGTAGCTGATGTATAAGAGGAGCTGGTTCTTCCTGCCCCAGTAGATGGCTGCATAGAAGGCGGCGTCGTAGAGGATGAGACTCAGGTACAGGGTGAGGAGGAGTAAGGAGAGGATTCTACTTCCACGGTGGTTCCACGCCTTTATCCCTGCATCAAAAAAGAACACTGGATATTGATACAAGCATTATACAGCCGCGAAATTTATTAGTGGTCAAGGTCAGAATCGTGTTCATCAAATGATCTACTTATAAATAAAAACATATTCACGTGGAAACGGTGGAATTAACATGATGCTTACTAATGCTACGGTCATAAATGCTCCGATTTGGGCTACGGCGCCCGTACGATGCCACTTGTAGGTGAAATCTTGCGGCGCCCGAACGGGTGCCGTGGCTATCGTACGGTCGCCGTTGCATTTTTCCTCGCCGTACGATGTCAACAATTTGTTTAATGCTGTCACAAATGGTCCGGGCGCCGTACGATTTTTCTCCCTACGGCGGATTTTCTACGATTTGGGGAAATCGTGATGTCAGTACGATATCGTACGATTTTGAGACTGAATATTTGGCCACTCAAATCGTACGGGTACCGTCGAGTCACTGCAAGAGCTCCGTAAGGCACCCGTACGGGCACTAAGATTGTGTTCACGGGAGCCGTGCGATTTATGTTTTATTTCAAGACAATAGTCATCGTACGGGCCCCGGCAAATATGTGACTGCTACTCTACGATACCACAGACATCGTACGATATCACAATTTCCCCAAATCGTAGAAAATCCGCCGTATAGGGAGAAAAATCATACGGCGCCCGGATCATTTGTGACCTAGGCATAAGTTTGCCTTTCTTTTCGTTCAAGGCCCAATGAAATAAGAATACGAAGCTACAGGCCTGAGAGAATATGAATATTATATTGATCATGTATTTGACCCCAAAGCTGACTTTGTAGCTGAAACATCGAATTCTGGAACAATATATTGCATAGGGTATAGCTGAAGGGCAAACACCCAATTCATGTATGTCTCCTTGTCAGATTCCCTTTCGCATTACTATATTCATGTATAATGTTAGACGGGTATGTGCCGCTTGAAAGAACCCCTTTTTCACACCCCAGCTCTAAAGATACCCGATTTTCAAAAATTGCCGCTCCATAGACCCCTGGAAAGACTTGGCTATGTTTGAGTAGCGGCAAGTCCCGTTATTCTTCTTCCAGTTCGGTTCCTTGGACCACCATTTGAGCCTTTTTGAGGGTTTCCGTAGGTCTTTGGTAGCTCCAAGTCTATGTATTTTGTTGATTTAGTATGCTCCTTCGACCCCTTAACTCCCATTTCAAGGTTTTTGTAGCTCCAAAGACCCTATATTTAGTGTTTGTAGTCAGCTCTTCAGACCCCCATTTCAGAGTTCCGTGCGGCAAACCCCCGTCAAAAAATAATTCGAGTGCCCCCCCCCCCCCCGGATTTGCCCCTCAACACCACTATGTTTTTTGTTTGTTTTTTGTTTACAATAGCCCATAAGGCGAGATATAAATCAAACATGCCTGACATTATGTCATAAAATGTAAAATCACATCTACATTCTATTTTTGAACAAATGAAATATAATGTGCGATAGAAACTGGTTAATCACTATTGAAAAAAGTACTTGTTTGCGTGTAATGGGGGTATCGATGAATGGCGAAGTGTATCGTATAATTTTAGTACTTCATATGTTTGTACGAACATCAGGAAGTGGAAACTAGTTATTCTCTCGCCATCCATGTCATTGTAATAGAACCATCGAAACTTTGGATAAGACTTGCTTGTATGCTAGAACATGCAGGGAGGGTCTATACACAATTTCCTCAATCTTAACTAGCAGCCTTTTTAGCATCATAATGAAATAATCTAGCAATTGTATATATCTCAATAAACATAAAATCAATGACCAAGATACTATGTATTTGTAAGAACGATGTATTATACTTCTGCTGAAATATACGACAGGTTCCTAATGTCAGAATGTAATCAAGTATGCAAGAAACGGTTCGTAATAGTTAAGATTTTTGAAGAATACAAATACTGATCTTTTGATAAACACTGCTTAGATTTTGTCCTGATATACACCCTCTTCGTGTTACTAAAGGCAATCTTTTCTAGGGTGAAGTTACCATTAACGGGATCTAGTATAACTTTGTTGACAAGTGCACACATTGACGAGTGATTAATAAAAAAAAAAAGTGTATTGGAGTGATCTGATATATGTCCACAAAGTAACGTGTGAAAAATTCACGTGAATTTGATGTTTTTTGGCTGAGATATGAGCAAAAAATGCAAAGTGATATTCACTAACTCATTGCACTTACTTTGTACACGGCATGAAATTATCCCGTAGACAATTTCATATCTGAGCACTTCAATCGTAATATCTATTGAACGAAATGGAAATTTGAAAAACCGAAAACTGTCATGTGCTTTTATTGTTAAAATGAGTCTGACAAGGTATGAGAGTATCACTAGAGTTCCAAGTAAGTTTGAGGATTCGGACAATGTTACTAAGTTACTATTAATCAAAGCGTATATTAACTTTGCTCACCTATAGATTTGTCCGTGTATGTTAAGTAATCTCCATTGCCATCCCACCAGAGAGAATCACAGACCCGACATCGACTGCCACCTCTGCTATGATCATGTCTCCAGTCAACGACATCGTTTAAACGATAACCGTGATCATCGCAAGAAGCCGTTGTGTCGTTGATAACATGACCAGCGACATCAGACGAGCCCACCGAACCGTAACCATCGATCAGCGAAGTATGCGAGGTCATTTGCGAAGTGATGTGCGGAATCCGGGTAATGGTCTCGTAGTCGATCTCCACACCGATGTCTGAAGTGCGCAGGTATGAGAGGTTTCTTCTCCGCGATGAGGCAATAAGCTACGGACAAAAATGTATAAGATATATTGGGGAATTAAATTTGGTAAGTCAAGAAGATATCTATACCAAAGCTTCTTTTTTGTTTTCATATTTTAAACATTTTTGTCCAATCTAATGAAATCTTACTATTTAATATAACCACTGGGTCAGTGGCAAAACGTGGGTATAATAAGCTGGAGAAGTATTATGTTATATATTAACCTAATCTTTTATAAGCAATTTCATTGGGGATGTAATTAACCCCTGCATGACTACGCCACTTTGATGTTGTCAACTCTGACCACCACCATACCTTCTTTCGGGAGTTGCAGTGTGTTGCACTGTCAGTCTCTTGAAGCATCCTGTCGTAACAGTGCTGACAGTATCGAGGACGCGTCACGGACCGACCCCAGAACAATCCAAGGATCTTCAACATCAGCCACAAAAATCGCGGCCATTTCCCGTCTGAACATTGATCTCTATTTCTCGCAGTGACGGTGGAAGAGATCGGTGCATTCGACCCGCCACGATTTGCGTTTGAAGACGGCATCGACTTCCGAATTGGTATGGTGGTCTTGCCCCCACAGGACCTTGAGTAACTTTTCCCAGGGCCAACAGAGATCAGTGGTTGTTGCTCGTCGAAAAGATTATCACCCATGGCCGTTACTGTATCCTCGTATCCTCGTTACTGTATCCTACAAAGCTGGATAAGTATTACAAGAGAACGAGAAGTAGATAGAGAGAGAGAGAGAGAGAGATCGGGGAGGGGGGTTAGACGTGAGAGAGGGTGGGGGAGAGGGAGTATAATGGGGTGAGTTGAATGAGATTATTATAAAATATATAAGACGCTATAATATCTCCCGAAAACAAGTATATTGTAAGTATGACGAAGATTATCGTATTATGCAACATTTCACTCGAACATATTGCAGTTATTTATTAACTGACCTAAATAAAGAACATCATATACAATACCACAACGACTCTGAATAATTATTACTCCCAAATTTCGGCGGCAAAGATGATGCTCGTGTATTGCTCGACTTGCTGACTTTTAACAACGCGGCGATAAAGCAAAACCGTTCTTCCGAGTCGAGACAAATGGCAGGGAATGATTTCACGAAACCATGATCTTGCACTTGATGCTGTTCATCATTTCCTCTCCGCGGCAATAATCGAAACTGACTCCAGATCATATTGCAATAAGCTACAAAATATTACATACCATTTATTTGAACAGTCGTTAATTCGTAAGTTGTGCAGTTTCGAAATCCAATAAAAATATAATAACAATAACGAAAAATCTATCTTCGGAGACTTCCTTGTCGACCAATAAATAATGCCTTCGGTCCGAAATGTGTTTTTTTGTCAGGACTTCCGCAATGGACGTGAAATATCAAGTGTTTGTCCGGTAGACTGGTCACAAGGTACAAAGAAAAAACTGGGGGCTTGGGGTTGCAGCATTCCCCGAGGGTTTTGAAAATTTACGGCAACCTTAGAGCAAATTCGGGCAAGATAATCCTAGTTCGGGGGCTAAATCTGCATTCATATCCGGGCTACATAATACGAAATGCGGGTCACTACTACTCATGAACATGTAATTCAGGTTTGTTATTCATGAAACATTTCCATTGTTTTTTAAGCAGGTAAAACGCGGGGCAAAATGGAGAAATGCAAAAAAAAAAAAATTATGAGAGGGAAAAACGCTAGTGAAAATGTGTAACTGGGTGCGGTACACGCCCAAGCCGGTGGCGCAGCTACTGGAGGGGATGGGGCGCACGTGCCCCCTCCCCCTTATAATTTGCCACAGACAATATAAAACATAATTGGTAAATGTTTGACCAAGTAAAGACAAACATAAAATGTGTTCCAATATATATAGTTTGCGTGCCCCCTCCCCCCCCCCCCCCCCTCCTCCAATCTCCAATCAGTCCGACCACGCTATAATACGCCACTCGGCTGTGTATAATTATGTAAATACCAACAATGTTAAGTATCCGAATTCGGATACTAGTTTGCGCGAACGATTTTAAATTTTCACTTGTTTCGTTCCTTTTCTACAAAAATATCACACACCATTTAAACGACCCTCTTCTTACATTATAAATAGTGACCCTCTTCTTACATATAGCGTCCCCTTTCTTATAGACATGAATAACGACCCTGATTTCGAGTATTATATGAATAGCGGTCCTTATGAGTAGTGACCCCCAAAACAATGTATAGCACCCCTTCTTCATGTTTATGAATAGCGACCCTGATTTCGTATTATAAACAGCGGTCCTTTTGAGAATGAGTGATCCTTTATGTGAATTATGAATAGCGACCCTCATCTTACATGATAAGCGGTCATTATGCCTTTATGAATAGTTTTTAGGATTATTGGTCCTTCAGTATAGGGAAATATAACTTTATGAATAGCGGTCCTTATGAATAGCGAGGTTACTCCGGTGAAAGAACAGAAGAGTATTGTATAAAAAAAGGCGAATAGATCGTCATGATGTTGATCTTTGATAAAGTGATATATTTATAAGGTATGTGAAGAAAACTAAAGTAGTGTATAAAATGGCGAAAAAATCATTATAAGTATGTTGATCATTAATACACAGTGCCCTACAATATTGAAGGAACAGGCAGAAAGATAATCATATGATCTTGTACATAGTGATAATGTAACTATAATAAGGGTTGCGACATTTTTTAATTAAAAGGCGCAAAGATCATATGATAAATTTGCCCTTCTTACTATACATATGTTCCTTTACATCCCTAAATATGGATAAATAAAGACTTTAAACAAGATCAAAATTGTGCCTTTTTAAAAAGTACTGTTAGGCAATGTGTGAAAGACCATAATATATTTTTGCCTTAATAAACATTACTGTAGCCAGTAGGGCACTGTTTAAAAGACTAATATACAGAACGACTTTTCTTACTTTTTACAAACAAAACTAGTGTTTTCACAAGTGTTAAAATACAATTATTGCTTTATAAACAAAAAATCATTATGATCTTATGATCTTTCCGCCTGTTCATACACTACTCGGGTGTCACTTGTATCGCCTGTTGATGTACAGTAGAAAACTGTTGCTGATACGGTTTTCTTTCACATCCCTAAATATCGAACCAATTATAAATTCTTAATATTTCTTAAAGGGATAGTTGAGTATTGGTCAAACTTTAAAAATCTTTACGGTACAAAGTAATAGTTATAACCTCACCATGCTCGAAAAGTATACACAATTGCAAGTAAAACCCCCTTCTTTTTTTTTTCAAAGATATTTATTTTCTCCATTGCTTTTTACAAAGCAAAAAATTCAAAAAAAAATTCAAAAAGAGCCATTACAACTCAAGAGGGCATATTTAAAAGTTATTGGTTTTAGCCTTTTTTCATACAAAATTGTGAATTTAATGTTTGTTAAAATAATGATTCAATAGAGATATCATCAACGACTTTTTAAAAACCTATTCAGATTTTTGTCAAAGTAGTCTTCGAGCATTTTTAAAATTTTTTTCTATGAAAGTCTAAATATCGCCCGGTGATTGCCGGTGAAGAACCTTTTGAATAAAACTTTATTTATGGATATTTCAGCCGTTTCTGAACCGATTTTGATCAAATAAAGTTTATTCTGTCATTAAAATTGTATGTTCTTTCGAATTTGACAGTCAGTTTTTCATTATCTCACAAAAAATATCGGGGGGCACTTCGGGAAATACCAATACTCCACGGTACCTTTAAACAATTTTGTAAGGCAATTTGTAAATCTTGATATATATCCATAATTAGGGAGACATGCATTTCAAAAATAAAAACCCATGTCACTCTTGTTGCCCAATTAAGCCAGGTACAAGAGAAGTGAAAAGGAACAGAGTGAGTACTGAGTTTGGTTTGACAATTAATGGATCACTTTTTAAATATTTATAAAAAACACACCGAAGAGGGCACTTACAGTATATTACATTTTTTTTTACATGAAGTATATCGAAACTAGATGGATCTTCGACTGCGCGCAGTCGAAAATGATGCCTCAGCCATTGCGTAATTTATATCAAGCCCCAAAAATCAACATGCAGTGAATTATTTTTTCAACTTAATTTTAATAGGTAAATTTACAAGTTACAAATACAATGAAGGTACCAAGTTTGATGGTTATTTATCAACTGGTTTTTTGAGATATTGCAGTTAATAAGGTATTTTGGCATAACGAGTCATGTGACCTTGACCTTTGACCTTATGACCCCAAAATCTGATGGCTACAATGGCTTCCTGTGATACATTCAGGTACCTAGTTTGAGTGAAATATGACATTCAGTTCTTGAGATTTTGCAATTACAAGCTAATTTAGCATATATATTGTGCCCTGCGATCTTTGACCTCATGACCCCAAAATCTAACCAGTTATTATTCACCTCAAGATACATACATGTACCAAGTATGGTGCAAATCCATCAATCACTTCTTAACCCTAATCCCATTGGGGGGCATTTTGGCCCACCCCCCCCCCCCCCTGTCGTTTTTTTTTCGACGTGCATCTAGACCAATTGGAATTTCACGTTCAAACTTCATGACTTTTTTCTCTCAAGTCTCCCGCATGTTTTGATATATAATTCACCCCGGTCGAGCATGTAGAACTGATTTTAGAGGTCGATAATTGCTCAACCGTCACCAAAAAAAATGCAATTTTTGTAGAGGTTTCTATGCAATTCATATATCCGATCCCGGGGGGGGGATGCCATGTAAACTCCAAATCTGTTATAATTGTTACATTGAATTATAATTTGGATTATTTCCTTGTTATTAGTTTAATTCATACACTTCAGAGATAAATTCTTCAGAGATAAAATACATAAGAATGAAAACAATGTGGGTAAATCCGTGAATACTAATTTGCATATTTGCATAATTTATGCAAATTAGTGATATATGTTATCACCATTAAAAACATGGATATGATGAATTACATCATTTGAAAGTACTTTTACAGAAAACCTGAAGAAATCCTGTAATTTCTCTTGATTTTAGATGAAAATCCCAATTTTCCCCCGAATTCGTCAACAATTTGCATATTCAAAATTGTAATTAATTAAAATAAAAAAATAATAATGGTCCAATTTAGTTTTTATTTTTAATTCTTATTCTACTTGACTTGTTTTACGTATGTGCCAATTTTCAAGTCGATCGGTCCATTCGTTGCCGAGATTTGAGGGGGGACCCAAAATGCCCCCCCCCCCCCCCCCAATGGACTCAAGTGATCAAAATAACCCAATGGGATTAGGGTTAAGATAACGCGATCAAAGGTCTATTTTTGCATATATAATGAGCCCTGTGACCTCATGACCCCAAAATCTAATAAGATCACTGGTGCCTCAAGATACATATCTTGGACTAAGTTTGGTGAGAATCCGTCAATTGGTTCTTGAGATAATGCGATCACAAGCTATTTTTGCATATGTAATGAGCCATGTGACCTTTGACCTCATGACCCCAAAATCTAATCGGTTCATTGGCCCCCCAAGATACATACTTGGACTAAGTTTGGTGAGAATCCGTCAATCGGTTCTTGAGATAACGCGATCACGAGCTATTTTTGCATATATAATGAGCCCTGTGACCTTTGACCTCATGACCCCAAAATCTAATCAGATCATTGGCACCCCAGGATACATACATGAACCAAGTTTGGTGAGAATCCGTCAATCGGTTCTTGAGACGGACGGACAACCCGAAAACATAATGCCTCCGCCTACTTCGTTGCGGAGGCATAACAATTAACAATACAAAACCATCGACCTGATCTCATATCTTCACACATACAAAGAGAGGCACACTCAGACACGCGCGCGAGCACCCACAAACACACGCATGTTGTATTCATTCAATTATACATGCCTAGGTTGCCAACAGTCTGACAAAATAGATATAGACGGAAACACATTATTATTGAAATAACAGCGTTGAGAAAAAATGGGATCAGATTTTTCGACTCAAATTTTCAAACGGACCCGCATGTAGTCCCTTGTAGTGTGTATACAATTGTGAAGTTATACCACAAATTCATGAAGGACACACGCGCATACACACACGTACACACTCACAATCATAAATATGAAGTTTCATATGAAACAAACATACACCCAAACAACTACACACACACACACACACACACACACGCACGCACGCACACACGCATCATTCCCAGAACTTTATATCAAACATGCATATGTTTGATACATACCCAGGTCGAAAAAACAGTTGAAACCAGTTGAAACCAGTTGGAAATTCAACTGGTTTTTACTGGTTTTAACTGGCCTCAAACGGTAGCAGTTAAAATTCCCGGTTCCCAGTAAAGATAAATGGACAGATGGGGAAGACCAGTTAAAACCAATACAAATACCAGTTGAAACGAACTACTTTAACTGGTCCTCATGTACTGGTTAATCCCACTACTGGTTTGTTAATGGTTTCAACTGGGTTTCTTACTGGTCAGTCTAACTGGGTTCTTACTGGATTCTTACTGGATTCTTACTGGTTGTTCCAGTAGATTCCAATTGATTCCAGTTGATTCAAGTGTACCAATTTCCATATTGAAACCAGTTGGCCAACAACTGGTATCAACTGGTACCAGTTGGCAACTAATTTTCAACTGTTTTTTCGACCTGGGTAATATTCCATATGATTATAAAATGAAGAATTCATCACAAAAGTATTTATCAAAATATGAAAAAATACACATATTTATTTATTTGGTTGTTGGCATAATCAAATGAACACATACGTTTAGATACACAATGAAAACAAAACAGAAACCAATATCATATATTTTGAGATATTATTGTTCATAGTATACTGTGGAACAAACGGACAAGCATGCAACATATGTGGTGGTTACCCTTGTAATATTTAATTTTTAAGTTTGGGATATTGACCAACGTAGATCAATATACATGTATGGAAATGTGTACATTCTTATCTTATTTTCCCTATTTTAAAAGTATAATCTACACAACTTATCTAAAGCGTGATGAAAGATTTGTCAAACCTGCCATTCAAGCAGAATGTTAAACAGGGGTAGTACAGTTTTGGTAAGGCTGAGCTTTAGTAACCAAAACCTGCATAATAACATTACAAACTAATAGTAATAACTCCACCATGCTCGAAAGGTATAGAAAATTACAACCGACTAAGTAGCCTGTTATCATTCAAACGGAGCCATTAAAACACAAGAGAAGCTCTTCAAAAAAGCATTGGTTTCAACCGTTTTTCATACAAAATAAAGCATGTGATGTTTTGTTGAAATAATGATTAAATAGAGAGATCATCAACAACTAGTTAAAAACCTCTTTTGAATTTCACCTTTTTTTAAATGTTGGTTTTAATCATCGAATACATCGAATACATTATTTCGTGCAGCGCCCTCTATTACAAAACTGAACTACCCCTTTAATCTCATATTTAGAAAAGTCATATTTAGATTTATTAAAAAAATAATATTCAAATACACTGTAGTTGTTAATTTACTCATCAAAGTCTGGTATCTACATCAGAACTTCTTTGTTCTCAATATTTTCCAGCAATGCAACATCTCAATAACATTCCAACGATACTCAATAAACATTTTAGCCTCTTATCCTTATGTTTACCCTGATATGTATCCCATGCAATGTATACCCATAAAACCCTCTACACAGAGCCGACTCGACCCGATCCGACTGGTTTTCAGCCGGTTCAGCTCAGTATACGATGCCTCAGGACTCCTGTTTGCTAGTCAAGAGCCAGTCGGAGATCATTCGAGGCCGATTCAACATGTTGAATCAGGTACGATTGAGCGAAACCGACTCTAGCCTGACTGCAGACCAGTCGGATCGGGTCGAGTCGGCTCTGTGTGCGGAGGGCTTTAGTTGCAAACAACTAGGTCATAATGGTGTATTCTAGTAATTAATGTAGAATATTGTCAAAGCAAAGTAACAAAGTCTTTTTTCACATACAACGCAAGTATAAAATCGATAAATATATGTACAATCAAAATTACCAGAACAGTATAATTATCTGCTGTATGACACTATATCTATAGTATATGTCTGTCCCGATTAGCTCAGTAGCGAAGCAGCTGTGCTCACTGTATGTTAATATCACAAAGCATCAAGAGAAGCGGAAGATAACATGATAACAAACAATTTCTACAACATAATTTTCTATCATACATGTGATACATTAATTAATATTGGATATGGTTTTCAAAGTTACACACCGATGTGATATAGTATGCTGAACTTTCCTTTTACTTTCCCTTTCTTACAGCGCATAGAGTTATACATTGTATGCGAACTATAACATGGCATTGTCATTTCCCATTTGAATATCAAACTGGCATAATCATAATTCTAATACACAGAATTTGAAGTAACAATTCGACCATTGCTCCTATGGACGATCTGAACTTAGTCAAAATGAAATATGACTTCCCTTTTTTAATATGAACAGCAGGGTGAATTTCAAAAGACAATTTTTGTTGTAAATTAACGTTCTGCATTTTGTATGCATTTTATTCTGTATTAAATTATTTTCATTCCTTGCCATTTTGATTTTCTTTATATTCATATTATATTATACGTATGTGAATATTATATTGTGTTTAATTGTGATAGTATATTTCTTAATTACTATAACATGCTGGGTGCCCTTACTCGACAAGCTTCGTGCTTCTTATAGGTGCTACCTGTTACATTGTAACTGTACAAATTTGTTTAAATCTGATTTTTATCTGAAATAAATGTAGAATTGAAATTAACCCTTTTCCCTTGAGACTATAGTATATACAACATACACATTACACACATATTTATAGTGCACTTCAATGTCTGCAACTAATAATTAACAACACGACATACAAATTTTAAAAATGAAATACATATTGTGTACCATAGCCTTAATTTATATAGGCCTTCATCTCCGTACAATCAAAGAGTTCTGAAATTATCACAAACTTGGCATTGTTAATCATGGTGGTAGATGTCAGTGTCATTCGTTCAATAAAGAAATGTGAAACGAAACTGGGCCAAAAAAAGAAACTTATCACTTTTTACATGGCCATATCTTAAAATTCTGTCAATCAAAATGATACATGTCAAAAAACAAGCAGTTTCCCAACTGACACAATAGCAAAAATGCACTGCACAGCTGCACGGACCACGTGTCTAGTTATAAACGGGTTGGTTTGTTTATTCATAATTCTATGGTCTGACCTTTCCACAGTGCGCACACACAAAGCCTTCCAAAGGCACATGGGCAATTCCACGCCAAAGTGGACATTTGACCAAAAATTTTACAAGCATTTTTATGATACAAATTTGGTATCAAATCAAAGCTTAAATTCTATATTTTTTTAATTCAATGAGAAAATTTTAGTTTTACATAATTTTAGTTGTTTTTTTATAATAACTTTATAACCATAATTGAACCCCACAAATTTGACATTTTTGTGAAAAAGTGTTTTGATCCTGTGTTTGTTTTATATTTCCCCAGTTAAGCCTAAAAAACATTATTCTGACTCCTGAGATATGACCATTTTGTAAAATAGTAAATTTGTATGATTAATTTGATTTGTTATGCTTCAATGACTTCTTATTTTCAGCCTATGAAAATGTCCTTCCGTTACCGAAAAATCAATATTTTTAATGTTGTGGCTCACATACTTGTTAGAGAGCAGACCAATCTTCAGTGCAAAGCAAGTTCAAGTAGGCCTTCCCATTGCTAACAATTGTATTACTCATTGTTTCTTCGTTAATTAATAAATAACAAAAGAAAATGTCCTTCCGTTACCATACAATGGTAACAGATGGACAAGGTACCTCATATTACATATTATGACAAAATTTATGTTCAAAAATTGGTCTCTCATATATGAAAACCCAAAATAATGAGACAATACCTGCAATGGCCAGCTATCAGTGGCGTAGCGTGGTCAGACTAGTAATTTTCTGTGTTTCAACCAATCAGATTTGTGCATTTAGAACATTTGATCTGGCTCACAATTGATTTTATCTCTTTCTGCAACAGGGCCCTTGTACCATGATGCCATTTGTCTGGATTTCTATTGTATGGGGATTAGTAGGTCTATTTAACTGTGGTGAGCCAGGGTGTGAATAGGCTCTGATCATGACTTTGAATAGGTCTTTTTTTACACAATACACCCCTATAGAATTCTTGGACATGGGTGTAGGTCTAAAATAATTAAATTTTACATGAAATTTGCAAACTAAAAACAAGGCTGTAGAAAAAGCAAGAAATAACATATCTCCAATTCTTTCATATATTGTAGAAATTATATCAAGCCAAGATTTAAGCAAACAAATTTCTCAAAATTATTTGATCCACGAGGTAAAACGGAAGGTCAAAATCTAAGGTCAAAGGTTATCGTATCCAAACTCGCTCATGCATGAACACAAATGTCATAAATGGATTGCACATAACATCCCCAGTCCAATGACACCTTTACAAAATAAATTGACCCAACGGTTAATGGACAATGGCCATTTGAAAAATGGTGCCCACGCCCATTTCTTACAAAACTCCCCCATAAGAATCGACCATAGCGCCAAAACCATTGGGCGGATTGGGCTAAAACTTAAATATTTGCGCTTTTAAAGGTTGAAATATCATACATACCAAATATTAGCAAAATTGAAGGGGGCTGCGATGAAAATTTTCAATTTTTTTAAAGGTGATTTGACATGGAATGACCCTACTGTGTCATATCATACATTATAGTCCATTATGTCCTTCCGTTACCGAACATTGGTCCGCTTTGTGTGAAATAACTCAAATATCTGCGGACAAATTTTAATCAAAGAACAAGTAAATTCTTCTTAACCCTTCAGAGAATGAAATGTGTACCCTTAAAATATTTTGTATTATTTAATATCACAGAGTTTTAGTTAAAACTGATTTGATAACAAAACCTTGTCCATTTTAGTGTCCTTCCGTTACCGACCTCATTTGTATGCATATTCAATAATGTGCGGAGATTAAAAAAATTAAAACAATTATGGGACCTTAAAACTGTATGTTTTGGAAGTATTGTTATCAAAATAGACGGTTCTAACAACACAAGTATTTAAAAATGTCTTTCTTAAAGTTGACAATTTGTGTCTGAGTGTCCTTCCGTTACCATGGATTGACCATGAATAAGAGCCATTGGAGCATGAAATATAGTAAGAAAAAAATAGAAATGTAAATGCTTGTGATGTCCATATGCTATCTATGATACAAACTCATTTTAGACCACAAAAGAGATGTTTCCTTCTCATAAATGGTCTTTAAATTTCAAAATTAATTTTACTGTACAATTCTAATAGACTTTTCAGAGGTCCTTCCGTTACCGTCCTTCCGTTACCGAACACTGGAGTAATTAATTTCTCATAATTAATATACCAACGTAGATATTTTTCTTAAAAGGTGGTATTATACTCTGTGAACATAAGGAAATTGACTAGTAGCCAACTTAACATGATAAACCTCGTAACTTCACAGAGATTGGGTCATAACTAAAAAACTTGAAAATCCATGTCCATTTTGCCGTCCTTCCGTTACCGGCCTCATTAGTGTCCATATCTAATTTACATAATGCGGTCAAAATTTTAGAAATAGTGGAAATCAAAGGTGTCCCAACAAGGATCAAAGACATGCCATTTAGAATAAAAAATCAAAAGCAGGATCCTGGAATTATTTGATTGAAGTTCCAAAATTGTGTCTGAATGTCCTTCCGTTACCGTGGAATTGCCCACATAGAGATTGTGTTTTGCAATTAGGATTAGCATTTTTACGATTTAACCCATGTTAGAAATTGTCTGGTCTTGTTCATGTGTGCGTTCTCAAATGCCTATGTAGGGTATTTGGCAAATATAGTCATATGATTAATCTGAGTAAAGTTTTTAGAGCAGGGCCCCGTTGCAGAAAGAGATAAAATCGATCGTAAGTTACGATTGATCGTAAGTCAGACAATTTACGCGTTTCAACCAATCAGATTTGCGCATCTAGAACACGTGATATGACTTACGCTTAATTGCAACTTACGTTCGATTTTATCTCTTTCTGCAACGGGGCCCTGAACTTACATGTGTATGGCCTTGCCTTAGTGTGTGTTCTTATATGCAATGTCACACTTTGCTTCTGATCGAGTTAATGTTTTTGAACACATGTTGCATTTGTATTGTAAGGTCTTTCCCCAGTCATGTGCAATGTCACACTTTGCTTCTGAGAGAATGTTTTAGCACACAGATAACATTTGTATAGTCTTATCCCATTGTGACTTCTCGTGTGTCTTTCCAAATTCATTTTCCGTGTAATAGCTTTGAAACAAATGCTAAATTTGTATGGCCTCTCTCTCTCTGAAGCTGAATATTGCCAATTCATGTTCGACCTACTCCCATGGCTACTACTATCACATTCCTGCCATTCTGTACCATGGTCCTCAGACAGACCACTTCATGAATTACTCCCTACATTATCTACAGAAGATTGTGATGTCCCTTGCCCTGTCTATAAGTTGCTATTAACTGACCTCTTTCATGTATGAATCACATTTATCAGACGTTATCTGCTCCTGTTTATTTGAGAAATACATTGTTCTGATCCCTGGCAATATTTTGTGGCATGACTGACATCTTGCAAGTCGCCTCATTATATCTCACTTTTTAAATACAATCTGTGGTCCCTCTACTGTGGAATCCCACTTTTCATCTCTTTGTCCAGTTCAAGAGGCATGGTTCACATTGCCTGAAACAATATAGAGTTGTTAACTGGTGGTGGAGGGAAAAGCACGGAATGTTCCACTCCCAACGGATTTTAAATGCTATTGAGGGAAGAGTACCTAAGTCCCAAGACGTAGTCGAGGGACTTATTTTCTTCACGAAATAGCATTTAAAATCCCGAGGGGAACATTCCATGATTTCCCCGACAGCAAAGTTAACAACTGTTTTATCATCTGAATTGCCTTGTAACAGTGCCATGTAATATCCAAAAACGTTACATGGCAGCTGATGTACTGTATTTACTAAGTCAGGTGATAAAGTATTTTATCAGACGATCTTGTCTTTCATTAGATGTGTTCTCATAATGTGATTGGTAAGATGCGTCTTCTGACGAAATGTTTTAGAACACTGGTTGCATGCGTATGGCTTTTCTCCAGTGTGTGTTCTAATGTGCGCTATCGCACAATGCTTCAGAGTGAATGTTTCAGCACACACATTACATTTGTATGGTATTTCCCCAGTGTGTATTCTCATGTGTCTTTTAAAATCAAATTTCCGTGTAAATACCTTGGAACAAATGCTACATTTGTGTGGCATTTCCCTGTTTTGTTTAGGATCAGATAGACCACTACTTGAATTACTCCCTTCATTATCAACAGAAGATCGCGGCCCATCTCTTCCTGGGATGGCTCCTTCAGATGATGTCCCTTGTCCTGTCTCCAAGTTGCTACAACTGACCTCTTTCATGCATGAGTCACATTTATCAGGACTAATCTGCTCCTGACTATTTAGGAAACACTTGCTCTGAACCCTGGCAATACTTTGTGGCATGAATGCCATCTTGAAAGTCGCCTCCTTGTTAGCTCTACTAACATTGCCAACATGGGATTCCAGATGGAATGCTCAAATGGTGCATGGGGTCATGCCCTCTCAACACTTCAGGCATACTTTAACATGATAATCAACAACTTGATTAGACGGTCTTGTCATTCATTAGGTGTGTTTCCATGTGCCGTGACACATGAGACATCCTACTAAAATGTTTCGAACACAAGTTGCATGTGTAAGGTTTTTCCCCAGTGTGCGTTCTCATGTGCGTAGTCGGACTATTATTGTAAACAAAGGTCTTGGAACAGAGGTTGCATTTGTAAGGTCTTTCCCCAGTATGTGTTCTCATGTGCTTTGTTAGAATATGCTTGTAAACAAAGGTCTTGGAACAGAGAACGCAATGGTAAGGTCTTTCCCCAGTGTGCACTCTCATATGAGATGTAAGCTCGTACTTTGTAAAGAATGCATTTGTACATTGGTTGCATTTGTATGGCCTTTCTCCAGTATGTGTTAGCATGTGCCTTTGCAGACTTTTCCCCTGCATAAATGCCTCAGGGCATAAATTGCATTTGTATGGTCTTTCCCCAGTGTGTATTCTCATGTGTCTTTTTAAATCAAATTTCCGTGTAAATACCTTGGAACAAATGCTACATTTGTGTGGCCTTTCCCTGTTTTGTTTAGGATCAGACAGACCACTACTTGAATTACTCCCTTCATTATCAACAGAAGATTGTGACCCTTTGTACATTGGTTGCAAATGTATGGTCTTTTCCCAGTATGTGTTAGCATGTGCCTTTGCATACTGGTTCCCTGAATAAATGCCTCAGGGCATAGGTTGCATTTGTATGTTTTTTTCCTCGGTGTGTGTTCTCATGTGCATTGTCACACATCGCTTCTGAGTGAATGTTTTAGCACACAGATTACATTTGTATGGTCTTTCCCTAGTGTGTGTTCTCATGTGATGTCTTAGATTATGCTTAAGAGAAGTTTGTTTACCACACAAATTACATTTGTATGGTTTTTCTCCAGTGTGTGTTCTCATGTGCATTTTTAAATCAAATTTCCGTGTAAATACCTTAGAACAAGTGGTACATTTGTATGGCCTTTCCCCGGTGTGTATTCTCAAGTGCCTTTTCAAATCTATTTTCTGTGTAAATGACTTGGAACAAATGCTACATTTGTATGGCTTTTCCCTGTTTTCTTTAGGATCAAAGTTACTTTCCGCAGCTGAATGTTGCCAGCTCAAATTTAAACTACTCTCCTGGCTACTACTATCACACTCCTGCCATCCTGTACCATGGTCCTCAGACAGACCACTACTTGAATTACTCCCTACATTATCTACAGAAGATTGTGGCCCATCTCTTCCTGGAATGGCTCCTTCAGATGATGTCCCTTGTCCTGTCTCTAAGATGCTACAACTGACCTCTTTCATACATGAGTCACATTTATCAGGACTAAACTGCTCCTGACTATTTAGGAAATACTTTGCTCCGATCCCTGGCAATACTTTGTGGCATGAATGACATCTTGCAAATCTCCTCCTTGTTGTATCCAACTTTTTTAATACATTCTTTGATCTCTTCATCTGTGGCATTCCAGTTTCCATCTCACCTTGCATTACAAGCGGGTGGTTTGCATTGCCTGTAACAAAGTATTAGGTTTAGATGAAAAATTAACAGAGAAAATGTTGTACAGGGATTTGAAAGAGGCTGGTTCGCATTGCCAGTAACAAAGTATTTGGTTCGATACGTTATTAGTATTTTTGGATGTTATTTGTAGTAAAAAATATCGATGTTTCATGCTGCTCGTTGTGACAGTTGTGTGGAATGGCTCTAGGCAGGGGATTTGTGTGAATTATAGCAATGTAGTAATGTTCATAAGTAGATACAAATAATCATTTAGAATTGCTAGTATAACACAACAGGAAATGTCTAAAACGGCAAAAACTTTATCAATACAAATATAATTGTTTTTTTTTTAGAGATCCATTAAGAAATGGCATCCGTTGATTAATTTGATACAAGTAAACAACTTAACATACATGTATCTGTCAAAGTTTCTGGCGTACTTAATTATTCTATAAAGATTCGCTCCTCACTCCTCATATCTTATCACTTGCATTTAAACTGATGATTAATCTCATAAAACCATCTTGTTGATATAGCCATAGTATTTGTACGGGTGGATTTTCATTTTGACTTCATGGCCCTAGCTCCAATCAAACCATGTGCTCATCCCAAGTAATATTTTCTTTGGATCAACTACATAAACTCCATAAAACTAAATAGTCCAGGGGAGATAATCTCATGACCCATAATCCCACTCAAACCTTTTCTAACACATTTCTTATTAAGACGCATATGATCAGTTGCGTAGCTCTAAAAGGGGGCATGCTTCTTTGTTGTATTTTGTTGTATGTTCGAAGACTAAATTAAGATTCATCGACTATAATAATAATAACTAAACAAAAACAATAAGAAACATACACTACGGAGAATAGCTGTGAGAAATACAGAAATGAATAAGGTGTGTCACCAAATAATTTCAATATCGCCATAGACTGGGTGATGAGACAGGCAACTGAAGACCAAAAAAGAGGCATAAGATAGACCCTCTTTTCTACACTTGAGGACCTCGACTTTGCAGATGATCTCGCTCTACTTTCACACACCCACCAGCATATGCAAGAAAAAACATCCAGACTCAGTGATTTTGCCCAGCAAATTGGCTTGAAGATCAGCCAAAAGAAAACAGAGGTGATGACCCTGAACATCTCGGACCCTTTACCAATACAAGCAAATGGGGAAGACCTACCTATAACTGAGGAGTTTACTTACCTGGGCAGCACTGTCAGGCACGATGGAGGCGCAGGCAAAGACATTAAGAACCGTCTCAATAAAGCCAGAAATGCTTTCAGAATGCTCAATAATGTATGGAGATCACAGCAATACAGCACCAAGACCAAGCTAAAATTGTACCAGAGCTGTGTCCTTTCCACTCTTCTGTACGGCTCTGAATGTTGGAGAATGACGAAAAATGACCTCAATAAGCTGTCGGTCTTCCACACAAAGAGTCTGAGAAGAATATGTCGCATTTTCTGGCCAAACACCATTTCAAACGAAGCACTTTATGCCCAATGCCATCAGGACAGCATGGAGAACATCATCATGAGAAGAAGGTGGAGATGGATCGGTCATGTAATGAGAAAGAACATAGATGACATCACACGAACAGCCCTCCACTGGACACCAGAAGGCAAAAGAAAGAGGGGACGTCCTAAAAACACTTGGCGAAGAACTGTGGAAGGGGAGATTAAAGACCTGAACCACACATGGGGAACCATCCAAAGACTGGCCCAAGATCGGAAGGAGTGGAAGACTTTTGTTGCTGCCCTATGTGCCAGGAGGCATAATGGGCAGTAAGTAAGTAAGTACTTGTACCAAATAATTTGTATTATGGCCCCAATCAGTCCGGCTACACTGTCATCTTCTTAGTGCATACTATACAAACATCTAGATAAATATTTTGTGTCAGTACTCGTTCCTAGCTTTCTCAAAATTATTAGCATATCATTGGTGCCAAAAAACATATATGTCACTGAAGTGTTGTTTGGTCTCAAGAAAAGTAAAAATCTTCATATGTTGGTAAACTGTGTGGTCAGAGAAAGACAATCAACCATGTGATCAGCAGTAAGTCTTTTCAAACAAAAGCAATTCATTACGCATTTCTCGCGTAGCTGAGCTACCTTAGTAAAAATGATTCCATCACTATAGTTTGCGCATAGACCTCTTGGTTTTAGCCGAGATGGACGACTTCCTTGAGGGAGGAGTAAACACAGCGTGAGTTTGTTGACAGTAGAGATTAAACATCTCAGAAACTGAGCAGAATGAAGTCAATCAAGGAAGGAAAGAGGACCACCTAGACAGAATTGAACACCACGCTCGTGGTCCTCACGACCTACGCGACGAATACGTCATGTTGAATTTGTCGCAATTGTAACAAATGTAAACAAACATTAAGACCAGTGTGCAGATGCACAAGTCTCAACATGGGCAACAACATGTTTGTGCCATTCACACCTGATCAAACTAGCCAAAATATGACAAATTATATATCACATGGGAAGTCAAAAGACCTGTAACCTACCTCTATAGGATTTGAGTATAAACAAATCTGCAACCCAAATAAAAGTTTATCAGAGAATTTGAGCAAGATCTTGTCTAGCTTTTGGAAGAGCAAACCAATTTGATCTGATTAATGAACATTGTCACACTTTGTTCACACTCCAACTCCCCACATGCAGAATTTCACCAAAGTATGCGCGGTATGAGAGATGAAAGTCAAACCAGTGAATCTGCATATTATATTTCGGAGTCTTTGCAACAGTCCTGAATAGGAAGGGTAGTCTGGTGAAAAAGGTAGTAGTTTTGCTTAGAACAATAAGTGATAGGAGTGCAAATGACGCTGGGTAGTGCGCTGCATGGAACTGCCGTCTTTTGCCCTGCAAGGCATGTGGTCGACAAATAGTGACCTGACACGCATGGTTGGTTAATGGACACTGTGGACCAAGTCTGACATGTTGCTGAGACCCTATTACCCACAACATATATAGCCCAATACCTTTATTTCATTCCCATCCGTCCATCCTGAGAGGTTATCTTATACCCTTCCTAACACACACTGGTGATGTGCTAACATGTGCCTTTGCATACTAACCTTCCGACTAAATGCCTCAGGGCATAGGTTGCATATGTATGGTTTTTCACCAGTGTGTGTTAGGAAGGGTATAAGATAACCTCTCAGGATGGACGGATGGGAATGAAATAAAGGTATTGGGCTATATATGTTGTGGGTAATAGGGTCTCAGCAACATGTCAGACTTGGTCCACAGTGTCCATTAACCAACCAGGCGTGTCAGGTCACTATTAAGAGCTTTCAACCAAAAGGCGCTAAATCCACTTTTTCAACTTCCGAGGAAAACAGGTTTCTTCGTCCCACTTTGTACACGTGCCTATGGGAATATGAAAATTGAACTTTCTATAAAAAAATTATTTTGATTTTGAGTGAGTTATTTGTCGTAAAATGTGGATTCCTAGATAGCTACATAGATTATACATGTAGATATATCGTTAACTCAGTTTGTATGGAAAATGGATTTAGCGCCTTTTGGAATTATTTTGTCGACCACATGCCTTGCAGGGGAAAATACAGCAGTTCCATGCAGCGCATTACCCAGCGTCATTTGCACTCCTATCACTTATTGTTCTAAGCAAATCTACTACCTTAGTGCATCCCTTTAAGAAGACTTTACTTTAACATGCTAATGAACAATTTTATCAGACGATCTTGTCATTCATTGGGTGTGTAATTGTCATGTGGCGAGTAAGATTCTGCTTCTGACGATATGTTTTAGAACACAGTTTGCAAGCATAAGGCTTTTCCCCAGTGTGTGTTCTCATGTGTACTGGCAGATGACGCTTCTGGGAGAATGTTTTAGAACACAGTTTGCAAGCATAAGGCTTTTCCCCAGTGTGTGTTCTCATGTGTACTGTCTGATCGGACTTCTGAGCAAATTTTTTAGCACATATGTTGCATTCAAATGGTCTTTCCCCAGTGTGTGTTCTTATGTGATATTTTAGACTATTCTTGTAAACAAAGGTCTGGGAACAAAGGTTGCATGTGTAAGGTCTTTCCCCATAGTGCACTCTCATATGAGATGTAAGCTCTGCCTTTGTGAAGAATGCATTTGTACATTGGCTGCATTTGTATGGTCTTTCCCCTGTATGCGCTAACATGTGCCTTTGCATACTAACTTTCCGACTAAATGCCTCAGGGCATAGGTTGCATATGTATGGTTTTTCACCAGCGTGTGTTAATCTTGCATGCCTTGTCAGATCATGCTTCATAAAGAAAGCCTCGGAACAAAGGGTGCATTTGTAGGGTCTTTCCCCAGGGTGTTTTGTCATGTGCGCTATCGCACATTGCTTCAGAGTGAATGTTTCAGCACACTCATTACATTTGTATGGTCTTTCCCCAGTGTGTGTTCTCATGTGCCTTTTTAAATCAAATTTCCGTGTAAATACCTTGGAACAAGTGGTACATTTGTATGGCCTTTCCCCGGTGTGTATTCTCAAGTGCCTTTTTAAATCTCTTTTCTGTGTAAATGCCTTGGAACACATGCTACATTTGTGTGGCCTTTCACTGTTTTGTTTAGGATCAAAGGTACCCTCTGAAGCTGCATATTGCCAATTTACATTTACATTACTCTTATGGCTACTACTATCACACTCCTGCCATTCTGTACCATGGTCCTCAGCCAGATCACTACGTGAATTACTCCCTACATCATCTACAGAAGATTGTGACCCATCTCTTCCTGGGATGGCTCCTTCAGATGATGTCCCTTGTCCTGTCTCTAAGTTGCTACAACTGACCTCTTTCATGCAAGTATCGCATTTATCAGCGATTATCTGCTCCTGTTTATTTAGGAGATACTTTGCTCTGATGCCTGGCAATGCTTTGTGACATGAATGACATCTTGCAATACGTCTCCTTGTATCCAACTTCTTTAATGGAATCTGTGCTCTCTTCCTCTGTGGAATCCCACTTTTCATCTCTCTCTCCACTACAAGACGCTGGTTCACATCGCCTGCAACAAAGTATTAGGTTTAATAGATTATTATTGTATGTTATTTTTACTTTAAAATTACAGTGTAAATGGACGCTCAATATTAGAAACTTTGCGAAATCAAGATATTCCATGGTGAAATTTGTCTTCATTGCTTCATGCACAGAGCATTCATCCAGATAAAACAGCGAACATCCCCGGACAACGAACGGACAAGAAATGCATACAATTGGTGACAAACGGACTGAAGATTTTACTCTCCCAGCAATGGGGATATGTTTCTGATGATATGTTGTTATCTGATGATATGGGACTGGGCATTAAATGTTTACTGACTGACCACTGAAGGCTTAAGGCTGCCATGTTTCCAACAGTACCACAAGAGTTGACATCTGAGCCCACTTGAGTGTGCACCAACCAATATTGTTGAATCTGCTGCTATGTCAGTGGTTATGTAACATGCTTTTGTAAGTGCTTATCAAAAAAAATGACGCTTCATATGGTACCCTTGGAAAACATGGCAGCCTTCTGTTTTTAGTCACAACTGATGATAGCAATACAAAATAATAAAAAAAACATTATGTACAAGCGATGGAAATTATACAATTATCAGTAACAACAAACAAAATTGTCAGTGTTTGGCACCTTGTTAAGATTATTGTATTCTTTTCATACTAAGCCACCTATTTCTTATAGCAAATTTCCATTATGACCTCATGCTCTAGTTCTAAACAAACCATGTGTTCCCCTAACAGTAACACACTCATTTGATTACGTCTAATAAACACGTGGGGCTCCAATTATTTTTTGGGGAAGGGGCCTGTTCCTGGGGGGAACAGGGAATTGAATAACAAATTGAACAGAAGACAAAACAAATAGAATTATCAAGATCAGTCAAAACGACTTACTTTATACCTTTTTGTTCAGACAAGACCTCATACATAAAAGTGATACAATCACTACAATATTATACAAACAGCTATGAACAGTATATACAGTGATTGGTTTATACAATTAATCAGTTTATAGCGGTCAGCAATGATGAAGAGAGTAATCAAAATATATAAGACCCAAAACCATCATTTCGGCAGAATTGGTTAAATAATATTATTGCGTCTGCACTGCTCCTGCTCTCCTAGTGAAGAGATTTAACTTTACACCAGAAAAATTATTCTTTCATTTGTTAGGGTCCTTCTAATCAAATTTACCACAATTTAAACCGATTTTAAATCAAATAAGCAAATGACAGGGGATAGAAAATGGCTGAGATACCAAAAACCCTACGTCTCCAAGACAAAATCATTAAGTTTGTCCAGTTTGGTACAGATATGAAAGCGGAACAAGTGCAGTTTCATGACAGCGGCACAGTGTACCACAAAATGTAATATAACTTTTCATGATCCCACTTCGTTAAAGATGTTGATGCCCATTGGAAATGTGTCTCCAGATCTACTGGAACATACATTACTGTTATTATACTAAGTAATAGGATATGCTTAGATGCTGAAATCGTGAACAATTATATTTTTTCTAATGAAGAGAACATTACAAAAAAGTAAAAACATGTTTTATCATCAAGACACAGAAGAAATGTGACAGGGAACTGAAAGAAAGAGACAGGATAAAAAGGTAGATTTAAGAGGTATAACACAGAATACAGGGAAACCCCGTTATAACGAGCTCGGTTATAACGAGGTACCGGTTATAACGAGGAGAATCCTTTGGTCCCGACTCATACATTAATTTAAATGTTTGTTATTAATTTGGCCGTTTATAACGAGGTACCGCTTATAACGAGGTAAATTTGATAGTCCCGACTACCTCGTTATAACGGGGTTTCCCTGTACTACGGTTTTTAAATATAGGTCACCAAGGTAATATGACTGGAGTTAAGGCCAACAAGGTAGATTGTTATACGCGAAAATGAAAACTAAGTTCAACTAAATGTTGCCCATTGTTGCCCAATTGAATGTAAAGATGTAACTTACGCGATGTTACAATTGTTACCATACCACGTATTGTATTATATGCTGGTAATTTCAAATTGGTAATCTAAATTGGCAGTAAATTTGATCTATATTTGGTTCAGGGTCAGCTTAGGAATCATTTTCAAGGCCAACTATGGTGTCCCAACAACACTCATGAAAGTTACGTTATATTTTGAAACTTGCGTTACGGCCCAGTCACATATCTTGAGATATTTTTAACGGACGTCCGACTACACGCGATATTCACAAATAAGTTTTGATAGTTTTATAGACACTTTGTTGCTCATTTTCATGATTGTAACCTTCAGTTACCAACTTTAAAGTTAGCAAGCTAGTGAAATGTTGGAAATAACATTCTTCTCTGGAGCACAATCTTGATACACTCTGATCTGATCACTAATAAAAATGATATTAAAATATTTCTTTTAGAGCTCAATTCTCAATGCGCTTTACATGATAAAAACTTCTACATTTTACATTTGAACTGCTGTCTACAAATACAATTAACATAATTTAACTCATTACAAATCAATCATCTGCACAAGCTGCACTGAATACACACCAAGGGTCTTATGTAGTATGTGTTTTCATGTGCACTGACAGACCGTACTGCTTGGCAAACGTTTTACAACAAAGGTTGCAAGTGTAAGGTCTTTCCCCAGTGTGTACTCTCATATGAGCTGTAAGCTCTGGCTTTGAAAAGAATGCATTTGTACATTGGCTGCATTTGAATGGTCTTTCCCCAGTATGTGCTAGAATGTGCCTTCGCAGACCTGATTTCTGAATAAATGCCTCTGGGCATAGGTTGCATTTATATGGTCTTTCTCCAGTGTGTGTTATAATGTGGTTATCTAAAGATCTTTTCTCTTTAAAGGACTTGCAGCAAACATTGCATTTGTGCGGTCTTTCCAAAGTATGTGTTATCATGTGCCTTGTCAGAATTAGTTTCCGAGTGAATGTTTTAGAACACAGGTTGCATTTGAAGGGTCTTTCCCCAGTGTGCATAGCCAAGTGTCCTTTCAGATTTTGCTTACATTTGAATGATTTACAACACATGTTGCATTTGTATGGTCTTTCTCCAGTATGCGTTGTCATGTGAAGAGCCAAATGGTGAGCTTGAATAAAAGTTTTAGAACAGAGTTTGCATTTGTGTGGTCTTTCCCCAGTGTGTGTTCTCATGTGCATTGTCACACTTTCCTTCTTAGTGAATGTTTTAGCACACAGATTACATTTGTATGGTTTATCCCCAGTGTGTGTTCTCATGTGATCTGTTAGATGATGCTTATGCATGAATGTTCTCAAACATAAATTGCATTTGTAGGGCCTTTCTCCAGTGTGTGTTCTCATGTGCGATGTCAGATTTTGCTTCCGAGAGCATTGTTTAGAACACAGGTTACATTTGTATGGTTTTTCCCCAGTGTGTGTTGTCATGTGCATTTGTAGAAATGATTTTTGTGTAAATGCCATGGAACAAAGGTTACATTTATGTGGCCTTTCCCTGTTTTGTTCAGGATCAATGTTACTTTCCAAAGCTGAACATTGCCAATTCATGATTGTAAAATTCTCATGGTTACTGCTATCACACTCTATACCGTGGACCTGAGACAGACCACTATATGATATGCCTACGGTATCTGCAGAAGATTGTGACCCATCTCTTCCTGGGATGGCTCCTTCAGATGATGTCCCTTGTCCTGTCTCTAAGTTGCTACACCAGACCTCTTTCATACAGGAGTCACATTTTTCAGGACTAATCTGATCCTGACTATTTAGGAAATACTTTGCTGTGATCCCTGGCAATACTTTGTGGCATGAATGACATCTTCTTGTATCCAATTTCTTTAATACAATCTTTGATCTCTCCATCGGTGGAATCTCCATCTCACGTTCCACTACAAGAGGCTGGTCAACATTGTCTGCAACAAAGCAATAGGTTTAGATGAAAAATTAACACAAATTAGGAAATTTGGATTTCCCGGGGGTTTGAAACCAGAGAACTCTGGATCGCTAAGACAGTACTCTACTGTCTGAGATAGGTGCTTATCTGTTTATAAAGAGTACCTGAAACCCTCTTCAATGTTCTAATGGTCAGAAGTATAAACCTGACTAGTATAAACCTGACACAAACACACAAGAAAACAACTGGGGATATTAGTACGGTAAGTGTGAGGGAACCAAAGTGATGCCCGCAGTTCCTTTGTTCATTTTTCTGGTCAGTTCCTCTCTATTTGAATAGATTTATACCAAAGAGCTCAATTACTTCATGATGACCTCATGCCCTAGTTCCAAACAAACCATGTGTTCCTCTAACATATTGTAATGTAGGGCTCAAATCATCTTGTGGGCAAGGATGTGCAGCAAGCAGCTCAAAAGCTACAGGCTTGAGAATGGATGGAAGGGCAATTTTGGGGCAATGTAAATTCATTCGAAGTGCAAAATACAGCTATCTTTGAATGGCATGTTTAAATTTGTTTGATAGTATTTCCCCCACGTCCACAGGTTGTGCATTCCACAAACAAGCAAATACGATTTTCATTACTCACTGGGTGACAGACGGGTGACAGACAAGCACAGACCCTATTGCGTCGTAAAGCGGAAACTTTACGGCTAGCACCGCCGTTAAGGGTACTTTATGCAATGTGTTATAATAACCCAATTTAATGAAGAATCATTCAAAACAAAAAGAATCATCAAGATCAATCCAAACAATCTTATTTATGTCTTCTACCGTTCTCAAGTTGGTTGGGGAGACGTATTTCAGATTGATATAGTCCAATTTGTAGATGGCACAGTCAGGTTATCCCACAAAGAAGTCACACAGCATGGTCACGGTCAATAGAAGACAAAAAATATCCCAGTGAAATCCAACAGTAGCATCTATATAAGAGGCACAAATATCCTGTACAGAACTGTAACAATATCAAGTATGTCATGGTGGAAAATATCTTGTGACAGATTGGCTCAGCAGCAACAGGGCTTATGTGAATGTTTTTAAAATGTCCCAGTAGCTTTTCCATAATGGGTCAGGAGAGTATATGAAAGTACTCTTAGTTCAAAAGAAGCAGGTGTTTCCAGCAATATGACATTGACGCTGGCAACAAGTCAATTAGTAGGTTCAAGATAACTAGTTGGTAATAACTCTCCTCTCTAGAGCACAATCTTGATAAACTCTATTTGTTCACAATTCCTCCCCATGTATATTTCTTTGAACTAGGGGTCACTGGCTAAACTGTTGTTTACAAAAATATAACACCAAAATCAAATAACAAACAGTGTCAATGAATTAAATAACACTGTTATTACAATTGAGGGCTTAATTGTGGCCAAATTAACTGTTTTCTGTAACTTTCCCAAAACTGTTATTCATCTTAAAGGCAACAGGTTAAACTTGAAAGATCTCTTAAATGTGTTTTCTTGTGCACTTCCAGATTGGACTGCCTGGAGTACAACAAAGGTTGCATTTGAATAGTCTTTCTCCAGTGTGTGTTCTAATGTGATCAGTTAGATAATGCTTATGAATGAACATTTTCAAACATAAGTTGCATTTGTAGGGCCTTTCTCCAGTGTGTATTCTCATGTGCGCTGTCAGATTTTGCTTGAGTGAGTGTTTTAGTACACAGATTACATTTGTATGGTCTTTCCCCAGTGTGTTCTCTTAGATGCTTTGTGAATGTTTTACAACAAAGGTTTCTTTTGTATGGTCCTCTCCAGTATGCACTCTCAAATGAGATGTAAGCTCATGCTCTGTTAAGAATGCATTTGTTCATTGGCTGCATTTGTATGGTCCTCAGCAGTGTGCACTCTCATATGAGATGTAAGCTCATGCTCTGTTAAGAATGCATTTGTACATTGGCTGCAATTGTGTGGTCTTTCTCCAGTGTGTGTTTTAACGTGCCTTGTCAGACCATGCTTTTGAGAGAAAGCCTTGGAACAATGGTTACATTTGTATGGCTTTTCCCCAGTGTGTGTTCTAATGTGCTTATCTAAAGATCTTTTCTCTTTAAATGCCTTGCAACAAACTTTGCATTTGTGTGGTCTTTCCAAAGTATGTGTTTTCATGTGCAATGATAGATGTAGATTCTGAGTGAATGTTTTAGAACACAGGTTGCATTTGAAGGGTCTTTCCCCAGTGTGCATAGCCAAGTGTCCTTTCAGATTTTGCTTACATTTGAATGATTTAGAACACATGTTGCATTTGAATGGTCTTTCCCCAGTATGCGTTGTCATGTGGAGAGCCAAATGGTGAGATTGAATAAAAGTTTTAGAACAGAGTTTGCATTTGTGTGGTCTTTCCCCAGTGTGTGTTCTCATATGCATTGTCAGACTTTCATTCTGAGTGAATGTTTTAGCACACATATTACATTTGTATGGTTTTTCCCCAGTGTGTGTTCTCATGTGCCTTTGTAGATATAAATTTCGTGTAAATGCCTTGGAACAAAGGTTACATTTATGTGGCCTTTCCCTGTTTTTTTCAGGATCAACGTTACTTTCCGCAGCTGAACATTGCCAGTTCATATTTGAACTACTCTCATGGCTACTACTATCACACTCCTGCCATTCTGTACCATGTTCCTCAGACAGATCATATGATATAATACTCTCTACAGTATATACAGAGGATTGTGACCCATCTCTTCCTGGGATGGCTCCTTCAGATGATGTCCCCTGTCCTGTCTCTAAGTTGCTACGCCAGACCTCTTTCATGCAGGAGTCACATTTATCAGGACTAATCTGATCCTGACTATTTAGGAAAAACTTTGCTGTGATCCCTGGCAATACTTTGTGGCATGAATGACATCTCTGTTGAATCCCACTTTCCATCTCACGTTCCACTACAAGAGGCTGGTCAACATTGTCTGCAACAAAGCAATAGGTTAAGATGAAAAATTAAGAAACATTAAGAAAATTGGATTTCCCCGGGGTTTGAAACCAGAGAACTCTGGATCCCTAAGGCAGTACTTTACTGACTAAGCTAGGTGCACATCTGTTGATAAAAAGTACCCGAAACCCTCTTCAATGTTCTAATGGTCAGAAGATATTATATACCCGACACAAACACAAAAGAAAACAAATTGGGATACTACTAAGGTAAGTGTGAGGGAACACCAAAGTGATGCCCGCAGTTCCTCTCTATTTGAATTAATTTATACCAAAGCACTCCATTACTTCATGATGACCTCATGCCCTAGTTACAAACAAACCATGTGTTCCACTAACATAATATCTACATGTGGGGCTCAAATCATTTTGTGGGCTCAAAAGCCACATGCTTGAGAATGGATGGATGGGAAAAATTAATGCTGGGAATGTCTGGATCAAAACCGGTATGGAAAGGTTCAGACAATTTGTCTCTGCTCTTCAGGTTTTGTTTTGTTTACGTAAACTGTTAGCATATAGCGCTTAGTTTACTGATCTGTGGTTGGGATACAGCGGCTTGATCACTGTTTGCATTCTCATGTCCGAAGGCGCCCTGACAGAGCATGCTCACCTTGGTTTTTAGCCATGGTGGCTATTAGAGGTTAGAGTGTCCGCCTCATGCAAAGGAGGTCCCGGATTCGAACCCAGACTGGGTCATACCAAAGACTTTTAAAATGGTAACTTCTGCCTTCTTGAAAGGCACTTGGCATTTATAGAATGGAGAAGGAAAAGTTCATCACACAAGTTACCAGAGGACTGGCCCCCTCTGTAGCTTTGGCTACATTTAGTAGACGTGTGTCTTTGGGCTAATGAATCAGAGATAGGCGCCACCTTATGTGCCTAAATTGGAACAAGGAGGACTTATTTAGCCAAGCAGCCTGATCAACCCTTTCAGGAATTAAGAGGTATGTGATATGATCGGTTAAGCTCAGATTATCTTTGGCAATGTTATTGCATAAGTAGTAAGTATTTCCCCCTGTCCGCAGAATGTGCGTTTCCCTTACAAGCAAACATGAATTTCATTACTCACTGGGTGACAGAGAGGGTGCAGACAAGAACAGACTCTATTGCATCGTACAGTGGAAACTTTACGGCCAGCACAGTCGTTAATGGTACTTTATGCAATGTGTCATAACCCAATTTAATTAAAAATCTATCAAAACAAATCATCAAGAGCAATCAAAAGTTCAAAACAAATTACATCTCTTTACCATTCTATTCAGACAAGATCTCATACATAAAACACTACAATCTTAACAACCATACAAACAGCCATGAACAGTAAATAGAATATTGGCTTAAAAATAGTCAATTAACAGTCTGCAATAATAGGGAGTAATCCAAATATAACATTCCAAACGAGTCCAAGCAAGTTGGGGACACGTATTTCGGATTGATGTAGTCCAATTTATAGATGGCACAGTCAAGCTATCCCACAAAGAAGTCACAAGGCATCGTCACAATTAATAGAAGGCAAAAATATCCCAGTCAAAACAGTAGCAACTATATAAGAGGCAAAAATATCCTGCAAAGAATTCCCAACAGTAATGACTGATGACAAGGCGAAAAATATCTTGTGACAGACTGGCTCAGCAGCAACAGGGTTAATGTGAATGTTTTTAAAATGTCCCAGTAGTTTTTCCATAACAGGTCAGGAGAGTATATGAAAGTTCTCTTAGTCCAAATGAAGCAGGTGTTTCTACTTTCCAGGCTTCCAGCAATGTGACATGGATTCTGGCAACAAGTCAATATGTAGGTTCAAAACAAATTTTAAAAATATATAGCCTACATTAACCATTAAAAAAATGACTTTTTCATTTTTGTTGGTAGTTGTCTTTTAGATTGTTTGATCTCAGATTGAATCTGGGTGTTAATATATCCTCATCATTCTTCAGGAAATTGTTCATGCATTTGAGATAATCTTCCCATTCATTCCCCATTGAACAAAATACATTTTGCCGAACTATTCCAGTGCTTGTGATCAGCTATTGTCAAAGAGCATAGTAGAAGTGTAGCTCGTGTGACAGCACCATTAGACGCTTTGTGAATGTTTTACAACAAAGGTTGCATTTGTATGGTCCTCCCCGTTGTGCGCTCTCATATAAGATGCAAGCTCATGCTTTGAAAAGAATGCATTTGTTCATTAGCTGCATTTGTATGGTCCTCAGCAGTGTGAACTCTCATACGAGATGTAAGCTCGTGCTTTGTAACGAATGCATTTGTACATTGGCTGCATTTGTGTGGTCTTTCTCCGGTGTGTGTGTTCTGACGTGCCTTGTCAGACCCCGCTTGTGAGAGAAAGCCTTGGAACAATGGTTACATTTGTATGGCTTTTCCCCAGTGTGTGTTCTTATGTGCTTATCTAAAGATCTTTTCTCTTTAAATGCCTTGCAACAAACTTTGCATTTGTATGGTCTTTCCAAAGTATGTGTTTTCATGTGCAATGTTAGATGTAGTTTCTGAGTGAATGTTTTAGAACACAGGTTACATTTGAAGGGTCTTTCCCCAGTATGCATAGCCAAGTGCCCTTTCAGAAGTTGCTTACAACTGAATGATTTAGAACACATGTTGCATTTGTATGGTCTTTCCCCAGTATGTGTTATCATGTGGACAGCCAAATGGTGGGATTGAATAAAGGATTTAGAACATAGTTTACATGCGTATGGCCTTTCCCCAGTGTGTGTTCTCATGTGCAATGTCACACTTTCCTTCTGAGTGAATGTTTTAGCACACAGATTACATTTGTATGGTTTTTCACCAGTGTGCGTTCTCATGTGCCGTTGTAAATCCATTTTCCTTGTAAATGCCTTGGAACAAATGCTACATATGTGTGGCCTTTCCCTGTTTTCTTTAGGATAAAAGCTACTTTCCGCAGCTGAATGTTGCCAGCTCACATTTGAACTACTCTCATGGCTATGACTATCGCATTCCTGCCATTCTGTACCGCGGTCCTCAGGCAGACCACTACGTGAATTACTCCCTACATTATCTACAGAAGATTGCAACCCATCTCTTCCTGGGATGGCTCCTTCAGATGACGTCCCTTGTCCTGTCTCTAAGTTGCTACAACTGACTCTTTCACGCATGAGTCACATTTATCAGGACTAATCTGCTCCTGACTATTTAGGAAATACATTGGTTTGATCCCTGGCAATACTTTGTGGCATGAATGACATCTTGCAAATCTCCTCCTTGTTGTATCAGACTTCTTTAATACAATCTGTGATCTCTTCATCTGTGGCATTCCGGTTTTTATTTCACGTTCCACTATAAGAGGCTGACAAACTTTACCTGTAACAGAGAAGTAGGTTCAATTCAATGTATTATTTGTTGTGATCACAAAGTCACACATTACTCCACTGATGTCATAAGTAAGGTGGCAGTACTGGCCCTCAATTGGGCATAAACTTTTAACATTCAACAGAGTTTAGCAAATTATATTTTTTGTCCTTGGTTCCTTCAAAGTTAACCATTTTCAATTGCATTTTAACTGATGATTAATCTCATAATACTATCTTGTTGATCGCTTCAATTTTGACCTCAAAGCCTTAGTTCCAGTCAAACCATGTGCCCATCCCATGTGATAGTTCCTTGATCAACAGTGTCTTCTATGGACCAAGCTATACAGACACCATACAACTAAATCACCAGGGGGCGTTTCAAAAAGATCCTCAGATCAAACTAACAGTTATGGAAAGCTGTTACTTACATTGTAGAAATTATAAAAACAGTTATTTTCAATAGGAATACATTTTTACCCCAAAAAACAGAAATCTTTCCTATTATCAAGGGGGCATGTTTCTTTGTCCTATTTTGTAATGTTTAAAGAGTAATAAAGATCTTGTCATCAACGATAAGTCATAACAAAAACAAAAAACAAATGTGTTTAAGCTGTGTCGCCAAATAATGCATGTGCCCCAATCACTCCGACCACACTATGGCATCTAATAAGTGCATATATGATACAAATGTAGAGATTCAAGTCATTGGTGCCAAACATTATAGCATATCAATGGAAGTGTTGTTTGGTCTGTAAATGAAGGTCAAATCATCATACATTATAAAAGCTGATGTGATCCATGAAAATGAAATGGCAGGAGAAGTGTGAAGAAGAATACAGCCAGCTTGGGAAAAGCATCATACTCAGAGATGAGAATCTTCCAATCTCCCTCAAAAAACAATTCTTCAATCAATGTATAATTCTGGTACTATCCTACAGGGCAGAGACTTGAGCAACAACTAAGAAATTGGAAAAGAAGCTCAGAGTCACAGAAAAACCAATGGAGATGATTATGGAAGGAGTTACAAGAGACAAGGTCAGAAATGAGAACTTAAGAAAGAAAAAAATGCCATGGATAACATACAGGAAATAAAAACAAAGGAAAGGAGATGGGCAGGCCACCTTGCAAGACGTAAAGACACCAGATGGACACATAATATAACTAATTAGACACCAAGAACACAAATCAGACGAAGAGGCGGACAGAGTACACATTGGATGGATGACATCAAAGAATTCAGGGGTGTTACATGGATCCGACAAGCACAAGAAGGATGAAAACGGAATGGTGATGAAGAGGCCTTCCTTCTGCAGTGGAGAGAAATAAGCTAGATAGATGGATCAGCGATAGACAATTGACCATGGGATCACCAGTAAGTCTTCAGATCTGGGCAGTAGATCTTGACATTACGATGTATACCCTTACAACGCCGTTAGCACATGGCTTACTCGGATTCCAGATGGAAAGCCAAACTGGCTGGGATGGGGGGGGGGCATCTTCTCTGAAGCCTTCAGGCATGTTGTAAGGAGTCAAATACCTCTCACTAGAACTCCAGTTTCGGGGGTTCAACAAAATGTCTTGATTCAATTATAACAGAATGGGTTATACAATGCTAGACTTTAACATGATAATCCTTGTCATACTTTTGATGTGTTTGCATGTGCCGTGTCACTTGCGACTTCCTACCAAAATGTTTAGAACACAAGTTGCATGCATATGGCTTTTCCCCAGTGTGTGTCCTCATGTGAGATGTAAGCTCTTGTTTTGTTAAGAATTGCATATGTACATTGGTTGCATTTGTATGGTCTTTCCCCAGTATGTGCTAACATGTGCCTTTGCAGACTTTGTCTCCGATTAAATGCCTGGGGGCATAGGTTGCATTTGTATGGTTTTTCATCAGTGTGTGTTAGTACGTGCCTTGTTAAATACGCCCTTGTAAAGAAAGCCTTGGAACAAAGGTTGCATTTGTAGGGTCTTTCCCCAGTGTGCATTCTCATGTGCATTGTTAGATTATGCTTGTACACAAAGGTCTTGGAACACTAGCACAATTGTAAGGTCTTTCCCCAGTATGTGTTCTCATGTGCTTTGTTAGATTATGCTTGTAAACAAAGGCCTTGGAACAGAGAACGCAATTGTAAGGTCTTTCCCCAGTGTGCACTCTTATACGAGATGTATGCTCTTGCTTTGTAAAGAATGCATTTTTACAATGGCATCATATGTATAATAACCAACATTTTGACCAGATGATAGGCTCCTTAATTCGGTACATTTTTGTCATGATTTTGGTGTGTTTTCATGTGCACTGTCATACGCGTCGTCCTACTAAAACGTTTAGAACACAGTTTGCAAGCGTAAGGCTTTTCCGCAGTGTGTGTCCTCATGTGTACTGTCTGATTTGACTTACAAGTGAATGTTTTAGCACAAATGTCGCATTTGAATGGTCTTTCCCCAGTGTGCGTTCTCAGGTGCTGTGTATAACTATGCTTGTACACAAAGGTCTTGGAACAGAAAACACAACGGTAAGGTCTTTCCCCAGTGTGCACTCTCATATGAGATGTATGCTCTTGCTTGGTAAAGAATGCATTTGTACAATGGTTGCATTTGTATGGTCTTTCCCCAGTATGTGTTCTCATGTGTACTGTCTGATTTGACTTACAGGTGAATGTTTTAGCACAAATGTCGCATTTGAATGGTTTTTCCCCAGTGTGCGTTCTCATGTGCGTTGTTATACTATGCTTGTACGCAAAGGTCTTCGAACACAGAACACAATTGTAAGGACTTTCCCCAGTGTGCACTCTCAGATGACCTTTAAGCTCTTGCTTTGAAAAGAATGCATTTGTACAATGATTGCATTTGTATGGTCTTTCCCCAGTATGTGTTCTCATGTGCACTGTCTGATTTGACTTACAAGTGAATGTTTTAGCACAAATGTCGCATTTGAATGGTCTTTCCCCAGTGTGCGTTCTCAGGTGCTGTGTATAACTATGCTTGTACACAAAGGTCTTGGAACAGAAAACACAATGGTAGGGTCTTTCCCCAGTGTGCAGTCTCATATGAGATGTATGCTCTTGCTTGGTAAAGAATGCATTTGTACAATGGTTGCATTTGTATGGTCTTTCCCCAGTGTGTGTTCTCGTGTGTACTGTCTGATTTGACTTGCAAGTGAATGTTTTAGCACACAGATTACATTTGAATGGTTTTTCACCAGTGTGCGTTCTCATGTGCCTTTTTAAGTCCATTTTCCTTGTAAATGCCTTGGAACAAATGCTACATCTGTATGGCCTTTCCCTGTTTCCTTTAGGGTAAAAGCTACTTTCTGCAGCTGAATGTTCCAAGCTCACATTTGAAGTACTCTCATGGCTACTACTATCGCATTCCTGCCATTCTGGATCCTCAGACAGACCACTATGTAAATTACTCCCTTCATTATCTGCAAAGGATTGTGACCCATCTCTTCCTGGGATGGCTCCTTCAGATGATGTCCCTTGTCCCATCTCTAAGTTGCTACAACTGACCTCTTTCATGCATGAGTCACATTTATCAGGACTAATCTGCTCCTCATTATTTAGGAAATACTTTGGTCTGATCCCTGGCAATGCTTTATGGCATGAATGACATCTTGCAAATCTCCTCCTTGTTGTATCCAACTTCTTTAATACAATCTGTGATCTCTTCATCTGTGGCATTCCAGTTTTTATTTCACGCTCTGCTACAAGAGGCTGACTAACGTTACCTGTAACAGAGAAGTAGGTTCAATTCAATGTATTATTTGTTGTGATCACAAAGTCACACATTACTCCACTGATGTCATAATTAAGGTGACAGCACTGGCCATAGATTGGGCATAAACTTGTAACATTCAACAGAGATCCTAAACCATTTTCAATTACATTTTCACTGATGGTTAATCTCACAATAATATCTTGCTGATATAAAGGTACACTTCGATTAAGACCTCATAGCCTTAGTTCCAGTCAAACCATGTGCTCATCCCATGTGATAGTTCCTTGATTAACAGTGTCTTCTATGGATCAAACTACACAAACACCATGAAACTAAATTACCAGGGGAGTTAAACCCAAAAAGTTAAAACTTACAGTAATGGAAAGCTATTACTTTTTTTGTGAAATTTTTTTTGTGAAATTATAAACTTGTAACATTCAACAGAGATCCTTAACCATTTTCAATTGCATTTTCACTGATGGTTAATCTCACAATAATATCTTGCTGATATAAAGGTACACTTCGATTAAGACCTCATAGCCTTAGTTCCAGTCAAACCATGTGCTCATCCCATGTGATAGTTCCTTGATCAACAGTGTCTCCTAGGGATCAAACTACACAAACACCATAAAAAACAAATTATCCCGGGCGGAGGGGGCGTTTCAACAAGATCATGAGAACTAACAGTTATGGAAAGCTGTTACTTATTTTGTGAAGTTATTGAAACAGTTATTTTCAATAGGGATACATTTAGACCAAAAAAACAGTACCCTTTCTTATTATCAAGGGGCATGTTTCTTTGTACTATTTTGTTATGTTTGAACTTTGAAGACTAAATAAAGATCTTGACAACGATAAGAAAAGTACACTTAGTGGAATAGTTGTGAGGGAAAAAAAAATGCATTTAAGGTGATGTACTTGTTCTTAGCTTTCTTAACAATAATCAAGTCAATGGCGCCAAACATACATGTCAATGGAAGTGTTATTTAGTCTCCATGAAAGTCAAATCATTATATATTATTAAACTGATGCGATCAGTGAAAATGATACGGCAGGAGAAGTGCGAAGAAGAATACAACCGGCTTGGGTGAAATTTGGGAAACTCAGCATCATACTCAGAGATAAGAATCTTCCAATCTCCCTCAAAAGACAAATCTTCAATCAATGTATAATCCTGACACTATCCTACAGGTCAGAGACTTAGATAACAACTAAGAAATCAGAAAAGAAGCTCAGAGTCACAGAAAACCAATGGAGATGAATATGGAAGGAGTTACAAGAGACAAGGTCAGAAATGAGAACTTAAGAAAAAAATGCCATGGATAACATACAGGAAATAAAAAACAAAGGAAAGGAGATGGGCAGGCCACCTTGCAAGGCGTAAAGACACCAGATGGACACATAATATAACTAATTAGACACCAAGAACACAAACCAGACGAAGAGGCAGACAGAGCAGACGTTGAATGGATGACATCAAAGAATTTCGGGGTGTTACATGGATGCGTCAAGCACAAGAAAGAAGAAGATGGAATGGTGATGAAGAGGCCTTCCTTCTGCAGTGGAGAGACATAGGCTAGATAGATGGATCAGTGATAGACAATTGACCATGGGATCAGCATAAGGTTGTATAAGGTGTGTCCAAATAATGTGTATGGCCCTAATCAGTCCAGTCATACTAAGTTATCTCCTTAATGCATATCATTCAATTTATTTTGTGTCAGTACTTGTTCCTAGCTTTCTTAACAATAATCATGTCATTGGTACCAAAAATTATGCATGTCAATGGAAGTGTTGTTTGGTCTCGATGAAAGTCAAATCATCATACATTATTAAACTGATGTGATCAGTGTTAGACAATTGACCATGGGATCAGCAGTAAGTCTTCAGATCTGGGCAGTGGTTCTGATAATACGACATATAACCTTATGGCCAAGATAGCTCAGCTGACATGGCTAACTTGCATTCCTGATGGAATGCATAACTGGTTGGGGGGGGGGGGGGGAAGCGCTCTGAACCTTTCAGGAATGATATAAGGAACCAAATACTGCGCACTAAAAATACAGCTTGAGGGGGTTCAACAAAGTCTCTTTATCAAATTTTGAACAGAAGGGCGAATACTAGACTTTAACATGATAAATCAACATTTGACCAGACGTTGGGGTCATTCATTAGGTACGTTCCTGTCATGCTTTTGGTGTGTTTTCATGTGCACTGTCATATGCGTCTTCCTACTAAAATGTTTAGAACACAGTTTGCAAGCTTAAGGCTTTTCCCCAGTGTGTGTCCTCATGTGCGCTCTCTGATTTGACTTGCAAGTGAATGTTTTAGCACACATGTCGCATTTGAATGGTCTTTCCCCAGTATGTGTTCTCATATGTGCTGTGTTAGATTATGCTTGTACACAAAGGTCTTGGAACACAGAACACAATTGTAAGGTCTTTCCCCAGTGTGCACTCTCATATGAGATGTAAGCTCTTGCTTTGTAAAGAATGCATGGTCATTTCCCAGTACCGTAAATCTCCGTGTATAAGGCGCACTTTTTTCCGTCGGAAAAAATTTCAAAGTCGGGGGTGCGCCTTATACACAGGTAGAGCAAAAAAAAAAAAAAAACCCTCTAGTCATGTTCAATGCATATTACACTGACTCATGGCATGACAAGAGCTTGCTGTCTGTTGTAGCATTCAGCAACATATACCTTTATCTCACAATAAAAAGGTTGGTTATAGATCTGTAAAGTTGCAATTTTATTGAGCAAATTCCAGCTGCTAATGAATATTCATACATTCTTGAGCAGCAGTACTCATTATATATGCAATTATCTAGCCAGTGGTTATAAATTTTGCTCACAATTGAAAATGGTTAAATAGTTAAAGTTAGTTAAGGTAGAAAATTGGACTATATTAAATGAGTAAAGTGCTTGAATATTCAGGAATATGAATATTCATGAGCACCAGTGTTATTGCTCAATGTGTGCAATTTTTGTACTAACCACTATTTTGTATGTGAAAAAGTGTATATGATGATGAAAGCAACAATTGACATTAAGCCCTTGATATGCCCTAGACCAGCGATGTAAGTATTCCAACAGCACTACAGGGTGTCGTAAAAAAATATATGGTGTCTCTAAAAGTTGGGGGTGCGCCTTATACACGGGTGCGCCTTATACACGGAGATTTACGGTATGTGTTAGCATGTGCCTTTGCATACTGGTTCCCTGAATAAATGCCTCAGGGCATAGGTTGCATTTGTATGTTTTTTTCCTCAGTGTGTGTTCTCATGTGCATTGTCACACATCGCTTCTGAGTGAATGTTTTAGCACACAGATTACATTTGTATGGTCTTTCCCCAGTGTGTGTTTTCATGTGATCTCTTAGATTATGCTTAAGAGAAGTTTGTTTACCACACAAATTACATTTGTATGGTCTTTCCCCAGTGTGTGTTCTCATGTGCCTTTTTAAATCAAATTTCCGTGTAAATACCTTAGAACAAGTGGTACATTTGTATGGCCTTTCCCCGGTGTGTATTCTCAAGTGCCTTTTCAAATCTATTTTATGTGTAAATGACTTGGAACAAATGCTACATTTGTATGGCCTTTCCCTGTTTTCTTTAGGATCAAAGTTACTTTGCGCAGCTGAATGTTGCCAGCTCACATTTGAACTACTCTCATGGCTACTACTATCACACTCCTGCCATCCTGTATCGTGGTCCTCGGACAGACCACTACTTGAACTACTCCCATCATTATCAACAGAAGATTGTGACCCATCTCTTCCTTGGATGGCTCCTTCAGATGATGTCCCTTGTCCTGTCTCTAAGATGCTACAACTGACCTCTTTCATGCATGAATCACACTTATCAAGACTAATCTGCTCCTGACTATTTAGGAAATACTTTGCTCTGATCCCTGGTAATACTTTGTGGCATGAATGACATCTTGCAAATCTCCTCCTTGTTGTATCCGACTTCTTTAATACAATCTGTGATCTCTTCATCTGTGGCATTCCAGTTTTTATTTCACGTTCCGCTACAAGAGGCTGACTAACTTTACCTGTAACAGAGAAGTAGTTTCAATTCAATGTATTATTTGTTGTGATCATAAGTAAGGTGACAGCACTGGCCCTAGATTGGGCATAAACTTGTAACTTTCAACAGAGTTCCTAAACCATTTTCAAATGCATTTTCACTGATGGTTAATCTCACAATAATATCTTGTTGATATAAAGGTACACTTCAATTTTGACCTCATAGCCCTATAGTTCCAGTCAAACCATGTGCTCATCCCATGTGATAGTTCCTTGATCAACAGTGTCTCCTAGGGATCAAACTACACAAACACCATCAAACTAAATTACAAGGGGGAGGCCGTTTAAAAAAGATCCACAGTTCAAACTTACAGTAATGGAAAGCTGTTACTTATTTTGTAGAAATTATTGAAACATACATCTTTCTTATTATCATTCAAGGGGCATGTTTCTTTGTCCTATTTTATTATGTTTGAAGACTTAATAAAGATCTTGACAAAAACGAAAAGAAATATACACTAAGCGGAATAGCTGTGAGAAATAAACAAATGCATTTAAGGTGATGTACTTGTTCCTAGCTTTCTTAACAATAATCATATCATTGGCGCCAAACAATATACATGTCAATGGAAGTGTTGTTTAGTCTCAGTAAAAGTCAAATCATCATACCTTATTAAACTGATATGATCAGTGATAGACAATTGACCATGGGATCAGCATTAAGTCTTCAGATCTGGGCAGTGGTTCGTGATAATACAACATATAACCTTATGACCATGTTAGCTCTGCTAACATAGCTTACTTGCATTCCAGATGAAATGGCAAACTGGATGGGGGGGGGGGGGGGGGGGGGCATGCTCTCTGAACCTTTCAGGCATGCTATAAGGAACCAAATACTGCGCACTAAAAATACAACTTTAGAGGGTTCAACCAAGTTTCTTTATCAAATTTGTAACAGAATGGTTACATAGAATACTAGACTTTTATACAAATAATACACGGTCTAGAGTGCCTTGTGTAAATGCATTGCACTCGAGGCTATGTTAGCTGTGCGTTGTGTGCACGAGGCGTAAGCCGAGGGCGCATGCCCACAGCTAACATAGCCGAGAGTCGATGCATTTACATGACGCACGATAATAAGACTGTAGTATTATTTGTTTTACAAAACGAGCTCAACCACGGATTGTTTCATTTTGCTGGATTATTGAAAACAGACTCGCCACAATTAGTAACCCAGTCTATCTACTCTCTAGAGTGTGAATTTTTAAAGGAATTTACAAAATTAATCATCACTACTGCACTCGATTCACTGAATTTGACTCTGCAGCTCAGCAGATCAACTGCAGTCGATGGGTTATTGCCGAAAATTCGAAAATTTTCCCGTTAAAAGTGAGAATTATCAAAGAATTGTATGCATTTCCATTTCAAGACTTCCCAATATTAAACCACATACCATATAATTTACGAAATTGCTAAGATTTATTTACGACAGAACAGATAATTTACAAAATGAAGCATTTTCCATCTTATTTTTATCCCTCTCGCAAGATTGTCTTCGATTAGAATTATGTAAACAAGCATTGTGACATCACAGCCGTGCAAAAAGATGTGCAACGAAAACGAGTAACGCACCCCGGTTGCACCCTGTTTTGCACGGTTGTGCATGTTTGTTGAAATTTAATGAATAGTCACGTGACAGGATTTAATCAATCACGTTACAGAATTTACCAGAGCCGTTTTATAAAACATGATAACCAACATTTTGACCAGATGATAGGGTCCTTAATTCGGTACATTCTTGTCATGATTTTGGTGTTTTCATGTGCACTGTCATATGCGTCGTCCTACTAAAACGTTTAGAACACAGTTTGCAAGCATAAGGCTTTTCCGCAGTGTTTGTCCTCATGTGTAGTGTCTGATTTGACTTAGAAGTGAATGTTTTAGCACAAATGTCGCATTTGAATGGTCTTTCCCAGTGTGCCTTCTCAGGTGCTGTGTATAACTATGCTTGTACACAAAGGTCTTGGAACAGAAAACACAATAGTAAGGTCTTTCCCCAGTGTGCACTCTCATATGAGATGTATGCTCTTGCTTTGTAAAGAATGCATTTGTACAATGGTTGCATTTGTATGGTCTTTCCCCAGTATGTGTTCTCATGTGTACTGTCTGATTTGACTTGCAAATGAATGTTTTAGCAAACATGTCGCATTTGAATGGTTTTTCCCCAGTGTGTGTTCTCATGTGCGTTTGTTATAATATGCTTGTACGCAAAGGTCTTGGAACACAGAACACAATTGTAAGGTCTTTCCCCAGTGTGCACTCTCAGATGACCTTTAAGCTCTTGCTTTGAAAAGAATGCATTTGTACATTGGTTGCATTTGTATGGTCTTTTCCCAGTATGTGTTAGCATGTGCCTTTGCATACTGGTTCCCTGAATAACCATTTTCAATTGCATTTTCACTGATGGTTAATCTCACAATAATATCTTGTTGATATAATGGTACACTTCAATTTAGACCTCATGGCCTTAGTTCCAGTCAAACCATACGCTCATCCCATGACCATGTGATAGTTCCTTGAACAATGTTGTCTTCTAGGGATTAAACTACACAAACACCATGAAACTAAATTACCAGGTGAGGGGCGTTTGGAAAAGATCCAAAGTTCAAACTTTACAGTAATTGAAAGCTGTTACTTATTTTGTGAAATAGGTATATATTTTGTTCCCAAAAAAACTTTGTATCTTGCATCTTGTATGAGTAAGCGTGTTGCTTTTGTTAGGTCTCTCCCCAGTGTGCACTCTCATATGGGAGGTAAGCTCTTGCTTTGTAAAGAATGCATTTGTACATTGGTTGCATTTGTGTGATCTTGTATGAGTAAGCGTGTGCCTTTGTAGATTTTGTCTCTGATTAAATGCCATGGGGCATAGGTTGCATTTGTATGGTGTTTCCCCAGGGTGTGTTCTCAGGACGTGCAATTTCAAACTCCCCTTATGGGTGTATGTTTTAGCACACAGATTACATTTGCATGGTCTTTCCCCAGTGTGTTGTTTCATGTGATCTCTTAGAATATGCTTATGAGAAACTTGTTTACCACACAAATAACATTTGTATGGTCCTTCTCCAGTGTGTGTTCTCATGTGCCTTTTTAAATCACATTGCCTTGTAAATGCCTTGGAACAAATGCTACATTTGTGTGGCCTTTTCCTGTTTTCTTTAGGATCAAAGTTACTTTGCGCAGCTGAATGTTGCAAGCTCACATTTGAACTACTCTCATGGCTACTACTATCACACTCCTGCCATCCTGTATCGTGGTCCTCAGAGAGACCACTACTTGAACTACTCCCATCATTATCAACAGAAGATTGTGACCCATCTCTTCCTTGGATGGCTCCTTCAGATGACGTCTCTTGTCCCATCTCTAAGTTGCTACAACTGACCTCTTTCATGCATGAGTCACATTTATCAGGACTAATCTGCTCCTGACTATTTAGGCAATACATCGTTCTGATCCCTGACAATGCTTTATGGCATGAATGACATCTTGCAAATCTCCTCCTTGTTGTATCCAACTTCTTTAATACAATCTGTGGTCTCTTCATCTGTGGCATTCCAGTTTTTATTTCACGTTCCACTATAAGAGGCTGTCTAACTTTACCTGTAACAGAGAAGTAGGTTCAATTCAATGTATTATTTGTTGTGATCACAAAGTCACACATTACTCCACTGATGGCATAAGTAAGGTGACAGCACTGGCCCTAGATTGTGGGCATAAACTTGTAACATTCAACAGAGTTTAGCAAGTTATACAATTTGTCTTATGTTCCTTAACCATTTTCAATTGCATTTTCACTGATGGTTAATCTCACAATAATATCTTGTTGATTAAATGGTACACTTCGATTTAGACCTCATAGCCTTAGTTCCAGTCAAACCATGTGCCCATCCCATGTGATAGTTCCTTGATCAACAGTGTCTTCTATGGACCAAGCTACACAGACACCATACAACTAAATTACCAGGGGGCGTTTCAAAAAGATCCTCAGATCAAACTAACAGTTATGGAAAGCTGTTACTTACATAGACAGAGTTATTTTCAATAGGGATACATTTTGACCCCAATAAAAAGAAATCTTTCTTATTATTGTTTCTTTGTCCTATTTTATTATGTTTGAAGACTAAATAAATATCTTGACAACAACGATAAGCAAGATACACTAAGGGAAATAGCTGTGAGAAATAAACAAATGCATTTAAAGTGTTTATTCAAAGAAAAAGCAACATAAGCCAAGTTTCATCTTTCCAAAAAGTTCAAATCATACAGAAAATGAAAATATCACTTTCCAAGTACTCGCACATCCGAAAATTAAAACAAAAATGAAAATACTAAACGCTGCTTCAAAACCACAATCCAGCTACGAGCGGGGTCCGATAGCTGGGTGTGTTGTACTGACGTAGAGCGAGGGGTTATCCAATCAGAAGCCTCTGTTTCTACCACATTATATACCGGATTTATACCCCTTTATACCGGGGATTCCGTGGTTGTTTAAACTATTTTCTATACGATTATGGTGGTTTAAACTGTTTGAACTAATAAAACAACAGTTTATATTCGTTGTAAAGTTATTCTTTTATTCATTAATGTGTCTGATAAAGTAAAAATAGGTAAATAAATCACCTAGTCTGCGAGTTGAATCATACTCGCCGGCAGCATGCATGATACGTGGAAAGCCTCGACCGTGCGCGTATGCGGTGGACAATGCATGCAATATAATAGCGGCTAGTGCAGTGTATGTAGCTCGCTTCAATTCAGCTCGCGTAAAGTGCACTATTATCAGCTGTTTTTGCAGGTAATTGTTCTCGTATTTTGTTTTAAAAGCCCTACAAACATGTAAGTAAAATAAGAGATAGCATAGAATAGGTGTGATCGTAATAATCTTGCATTTTCGTTCCTTTTCGGAGCATTTTAAAAGTGCAGTCAAGGCAGTCATGGCAGTTGGCGTGCAGCTAGCTAGGTAGCTATAGAGCACAGCCTGTCTCGCGGAGAGGTGCCGCTGAAACTCTAGTGCGTGTTCGTATCATTTAACTGACGGGCATTTCTTTTTTCGAGGCACGTTCAATTTGCGTCTCTCAATTTGTCAAACAAATCTCTAATTTTGGGAAAATAACCACTCATACGTTAAAATATCTACTTTTACACTAACATTGGGCAATTCTAGATTTTTGTTTCTTGCACGCAAACTGATGTATACCGCGATATAGCAGAGAATTCACCCCCTCGTCACACGTCATCGACCTAAGCGGCGAGATCGCGGTGAATTTGGGCCTGGTTTGGAGGGTGAATTTTTCTCATTTTCAATTTCGATTTAAAAATATTTTTAAAAATTCCAAAAATCTGAATTTCTCGAGGTACAAGATTACCTTCACAATCATACCAAATTCGACTCAATTTATAATCAATGAGCGAACCGTTTAAGGTGATGTACTTGTTCCTAGCTTTTTTAACAATAATCATGTCATTGGAGCTAAACATTAAATATGTCGATGGAAGTGTTGTTTAGTCTCAATGAAAGTCAAATCATCATACATTATTAACCCGTTCACTACGGGGACCGAGAATTCTCGGTCCCCGATGCGCCTACTCATATACGGGAACCGAGATTTCTTGGTTCCGAGCAAGGGCTATATTAATTGCATAAACGTACATGTATGCATCTTCTAAGTCAACCCTCGAAATTAGCATAGGCCCGATGGCCCGGGGCCACTAAAAATTGCCGCCGGGCCAGTAAAAAAAATATTTAGTGGCCCGACCGGACCAGCAAAAAAAAAAATAATAAATAATATTTATTTATTTTTTTATTTATTTTTTTTTGCATATACCCAAGTAGTCATGTTTAGTCCTGTTTATGGCATTACAAGAGCTTGCTTTTAAATGTAGCATTCAGCAAGTTATAACCCTTTTCTCACATACAAAATATTGGTTAGTTAAAAAGTTGCACGTAAATTTAGCAATACTGCTGCTAATGAATATTCATACATTCTTGAGCAGCCATACTTATTTTCTAACCAGTTGTTGTAAACAAAAATTTCATATTAAAAATCGTTATTATAATTTCAGTTATTTGCATATTTTGCATATCTAATGAGCATCATAAATATTCATATATGCTGCTCACGAATATTCATATATTACTACTCAATGTACAACTACCCAATCAATGTGCGATTTTTGTACTAACCACTAATTTTTTACGTGAGAAAATGTATGTTGATGAATGCTAGATCAGTGGTATAAGCATTCCAACAGCACTACACGGTGTCTAAAAAAAAATACAGGGTGTCTAAAAAGTATATATATTTTTTCTTCAAATTTTGTATGAATCCCGTAAATTCAACATCATGTTTGAACAGTGTGTTGTGAGTTGTCTTACTTGTCTGCAATACTGTTTACGAAGAATCCAAATATGTCATTTGTCTTTAGGTGTTCAGACAACACTGCACAGAATTTTGAGGTCAAATTTAATTTTCTCCTTTGATATCATTTTTGTTTTGTCACCTAGACCCTGGCTATGTATGACTGGATTTTTGATGAAGACAATGAATAAAAAGACATGACACACACACATTCATCCTAATTCATGTTTATTTAATTCATTTTACAATGAAACAAAGGGGAATGAAAAAAAGTATTGCCTAGTACCCTGAAACTATCAATATAGTTATTGTATTAATTTTACTTTTGTTTTTCCTTATTTGTTTCGGGCCAGTAGATTTTGGTTTCGGGCCACCAAATTTGGAAAAATACTAATTTTACTGGCCCGACCGGGCCACCTGCAAAAAAAGTTAATTTCGAGCACTGTCTAAGTACAATATTATTTACCTGAAAACAAAGGTTGACCACTTGGCTACATGTATATCAAGTTTCATCGACTCTAGTTGCGTGATTATTGTTTTATAACAATTTTATCATGGTAATACACAAGCCTACTTTCAGGATATTCCTATACAAACACATGCAAGCCAATTCACAGTATTTTTCACAGATTTCCACTTCGCTGAGCCTATATCATGCATATCGATCGCCTCTTTTGTGTGTACTACTTGACCAGTGAACTCACGCTAGGTTGAATAGAAGCAAATACAATGCCATGGTCAGCCAGATATCGATCGGTTATTTTGTGCGCGCCCAATGTGGCGACTTGACCGGTCCGTAAAATAATGTTGTATAGCTATTAAAGCTTTATATCAAATAGTGAGGTAAACAGGTTAAACTGATGTGATCAGCGATAGACAATTGACCATGGGATCAGCAGTAAGTGTTCAGATCTGGGCAGTGGTTCAGATAATATAATAGATAACCTTATGGCCAAGCTGACATGGCTTACTTGCATTCCTGATGGAAAGCATAACTGGCTAGGGGGGGGGGGGGGGGGGGGCATGTTCTCTGAACTTTTCAGGCATGCTATGAGGAGTCAAATACTCCACACTTAAAGGGGTAGTACAGTTTTGTTAAGGCTGAACTTTAGTAACCAAACCATAAACTAATAGTTATTACTCCACCATGCTCGAAAGTTATACAAAATTACAAACGACTAGGTAAAAAGCTTTTTATCATTCAAAAAGAGCCATTAAAACACAAGAGGGCGCTTTCTAAGAAGGCATTGGTTTCAACCATTTTTCATACAAAATAATGCATGTGATGTTCTATTGAAATAATGATTAAGTAGATAGATCATCAACAACTATTTTAAAAATGCTTTTGACAATTTTTGAAAAAATTTTGTTTTAATTTTTTGAAAAAACATCTACCGTAAAACTCCGTGTATAAGGCGCACTTTTTTCCGTCGGAAAAAATTTCAAAGTCGGGGGTGCGCCTTATACACAGGTATTTTTTTTGGGGGGGGTCATGTTCAATGTGTATTACACTGGTCTATAAGGCATGACAAAGAGCTTGATGTGAGGGGAACATTTATCAACATATACCTTTTTCCTACATACAAATGATAGTGGTTAGTAAAACAATTTTGTAAGCAGTTACACTGCAACTAATTGATTATTCAATGTTCATGAGTAGCAGCATTCATTTAATATTCAATTTTCTAACCAGCGGTCATACATTTTTCTCATTAAAAAACAGTTATTAATGAATTTAGCATTTTGCATATGTAATGAGCATTGCTATCTAATGAAAACATGAATATTCATGAGCAGAAGTTTTGTAAAAAAAAAAAAAAAAAAAAAAAAAAAAAAAAAAAAAAAATTATTATTATTATTTTTTTTTTTTAGAAAGTTGGGGGTGCGCCTTATACACGGAGTTTTACAGTAATTATTTGGGCCCCAAATAATTATAAGATCAGATATATTTATTGATGTTTCAGCCGTTTCTGGACCGATTTTGACCAAGTTTATTCTGCCATTAAAATGGCATGTTCTCTCAAATTCGACACTCGGTTTTTCATTATCTCACAAAAAAATTGTGATGAGCAGCGCCCTCTCTACCAAAACTAAACTACCCCTTTAAAATACAGCTCTGGGGGTTCAACAAAGTCTCATTATCAAATTTTTAACAGAATGGGTACATAGAATACTAGACTTTAACATGATAACCAACATTTTGACCATATGTTAGGGTCCTTAATTCGGTACATTCTTGTCATGATTTTGGTGTGTTTTCATGTGCACTGTCATATGCGTCGTCCTACTAAAACGTTTAGAACACAGTTTGCAAGCGTAAGGCTATTCCGCAGTGTGTGTCCTCATGTGTACTGTCTGATTTGACTTACAAGTGAATGTTTTAGCACAAATGTCGCATTTGAATGGTCTTTCCCCAGTGTGCGTTCTCAGGTGCTGTGTATAACTATGCTTGTACACAAAGGTCTTGGAACAGAAAACACAATGGTAAGGTCTTTCCCCAGTGTGCACTCTCATATGAGATGTATGCTCTTGCTTTGTAAAGAATGCATTTGTACAATGGTTGCATTTGTATGGTCTTTCCCCAGTATGTGTTCTCATGTGTACTGTCTGATTTGACTTGCAAATGAATGTTTTAGCACACATGTCGCATTTGAATGGTTTTTCCCCAGTGTGTGTTCTCATGTGCGTTGTTATAATATGCTTGTACGCAAAGGTCTTGGAACACAGAACACAATTGTAAGGTCTTTCCCCAGTGTGCACTCTCAGATGACCTTTAAGCTCTTGCTTTGAAAAGAATGCATTTGTACATTGGTCGCATTTGTATGGTCTTTTCCCAGTATGTGTTAGCATGTGCCTTTGCATACTGGTTCCCTGAATAAATGCCTTGGGGCATAGGTTGCATTTATATGGTTTTTCTCCAGTGTGTGTTCTCATGTGCATTGTCATACTTTGCTTCTGAGTGAATGTTTTAGCACACACATTACATTTGTATGGTCTTTCCCCAGGATGTGCTAACATGTGCCTTTGCAGACTTTGTCTCTGATTAAATGACTCGGGGCATATGTTGCATTTGTATGGTTTTTCATCAGTGTGTGTTCTCATGACGTGCAATTTCAAACTCCCCTTCTGGATGAAAGTTTTAGCACACAGATTACATTTGTATGGTCTTTCCCCAGTGTGTTGTTTCAAGTGATCTCTTAGAATATGCTTATGAGAAACCTGTTTACCACACAAATAACATTTGTATGGTCCTTCTCCAGTGTGTGTTCTCATGTGCCTTTTAAAATCCCATTGCCTTGTGAATGCCTTGGTACAAATTCTACATTTGTATGGCCTTTCCCTGTTTTCTTTAGGATCAAAGTTACTTTCCGCAGCTGAATGTTGCAAGCTCACATTTGAACTACTCTCATGGCTGCTACTATCACACTCCTGCCATCCTGTACCGTGGTCCTCAGAGAGACCACTATGTGAATTATTCCCTACATTATCTATAGAAGATTGCGGCCCCTCTCTTCCTGGGATGGCTCCTTCAAATGATGTCCCTTGTCCTGTCTCTAAGATGCTACAACTGACCTCTTTCCTGCATGAGTCACATTTATCAGGACTAATCTGCTCCTGACTATTTAGGCAATACATTGGTCTGATCCCTGGCAATGCTTTATGGCATGAATGACATCTTGCAAATCTCCTCCTTGTTGTATCAAACTTCTTTAATACAATCTGTGATCCCTTCATCTGTGGCATTCCAGTTTTCATGTCACGTTCCACTACAAGAGGCTCACTAACTTTACCTGTAACAGAGAAGTAGGTTCAATTCAATGTATTATTGGTTGTGATCACAAAGTCACACATTACTCCACTGATGTCATAAGTAAGGTGACAGCACTGGCCCTCGATTGGCCATAAACTTGTAACATTCAACAGAATTTAGCAAGTGATTCCTTAACCGTTTTCAATTGCATTTTAACTGATGATTAATCTCTCAATACTGTCTTGTTGATATAATGGTAAACTTCAATTTAGACCTCATGGCCTTAGTTCAAGTCAAACCATGTGCTTATCCCATGTGATAGTTCCTTGAACAATGTTGTCTTCTAGGGATTAAACTACACAAACACCATGAAACTAAATTACCAGGTGAGGGGCGTTTGGAAAAGATCCAAAGTTCAAACTTTACAGTAATTGAAAGCTGTTACTTATTTTGTGAAATTATTGAAACAGTTATTTTCATTATGTATACATTTTGACCCCAAAGAACAGAAATCTTTCCTATTATCAAGGGGGTATGTTTCTTTGTCCTATTTTGTTATGTTTGAAGACTAAATAAAGATCTTGACATCAACGATACGAAATGTACATTAAGTGGAATACTTGGAAGAAAAAAACAAACAAATGTGTTTAAGGTGTGTCGCCAAATAATGCATGTGCCCCAATCACTCCGACCACACTATGGCATCTCATAAATGCTTATAGATTCAAGTCATTAGTGCCAAACATTATAGCATATCAATGGAAGTGTTGTTTGGTCTGTAAATAAAGGTCAAATCATCATACATTATAAAAGCTGATGTGATTTGTGAAAATGAAATGGCAGGAGAAGTGCGAAGAAGAATACAGCCAGCTTGGGTGAAATTTGGGAAACTAAGCATCATACTCAGAGATGAGAATCTTCCAATCTCCCTCAAAAAACAAATCTTCAATCAATGTATAATTCTAGTACTATCCTACGGGGCAGAGACTTGAGCAACAACTAAGAAATTGGAAAAGAAGCTCAGAGTCACAGAAAGAGCAATGGAGAGGATTATGGTAGGAGTTACAAGAGACAAGGTCAGAAATGAGAACTTGAGAAAAAAAACAAATACCATGGATAACATACAGGAAATAAAAACAAAGGAATGGAGATGGGCAGGCCACCTTGCAAGACCTAAAGACAACATATGGACACATGATAACTAATTGGACACCAAGAACACAAACCAGACGAAGAGGCGGACAGAGCAGACGTTGAATGGATGACATCAACGAATTTGGGGGTGTTACATGGATGCGACAAGCACAAGAAAGAAGAAGATAGAATGGTGATGAAGAGGCCTTCCTTCTGAAGTGGAGAAACATTGGCTAGATAGATGGATCAGTGATAGACAATTGACCATGGGATCAGCATAAGGTTGTATAAGGTGTGTCCAAATAATGTGTATGGCCCCAATCAGTCCAGTCATACTAAGTTATCTCCTTAATGCATATCATTCAATTTATTTTGTGTCAGTACTTGTTCCTAGCTTTCTTAACAATAATCATGTCATTGGTACCAAAAATTATGCATGTCAATGGAAGTGTTGTTTGGTCTCGATGAAAGGCAAATCATCATACATTATTAAACTGATGTGATCAGTGTTAGACAATTGACCATGGGATCAGAAGTAGGTCTTCAGATCTGGGCAGTGGTTCTGATAATATGACATATAACCTTATGGCCAAGATGGCTCTGCCGACATGGCTTACTTGCATTCCAGATGGAAAGCATAACTGGCTGGGGGGGGGGGGGGGGGGGGGGCATGCTCTCTGAACCTTTCAGGCATGCTATAAGGAACCAAATACTGCGCACTAAAAATACAGCTTGAGGGGGTTCAACAAAGTCTCTTTATCAAATTTTGAACAGAAGGGCGAATACTAGACTTTAACATGATAATCAACATTTGACCAGATGTTGGGGTCATTCATTAGGTACGTTCCTGTCATGCTTTTGGTGTGTTTTCATGTGCACTGTCATATGCGTCGTCCTACTAAAACGTTTAGAACACAGTTTGCAAGCATAAGGCTTTTCCCCAGTGTGTGTCCTCATGTGTACTGTTTGATTTGACTTGCAAGTGAATGTTTTAGCACACATGTCGCATTTGAATGTTCTTTCCCCAGTGTGCATTCTCATGTGCGTTGTTAGATTATGCTTACAAGTACACAAAGGTCTTGGAACACAGAACACAATTGTAAGGTCTTTCCCCAGTGTGCACTCTTATATGAGATGTAAGCTCTTGCTTTGTAAAGAATGCATTTGTACATTGGTTGCATTTGTATGGTCTTTCCCCAGTATGTGTTCTCATGTGCACTGTTTGATTTGACTTGCAAATGAATGTTTTAGCACACATGTCGCATTTGAATGGTCTTTCCCCAGTGTGCGTTCTCATGTGCACTATCATATGCATCTTCCTACTAAAACGTTTAGAACACAGTTTGCAAGCATAAGGCTTTTCCCCAGTGTTTGTTCTCATGTGTACTGTTTGATTTGACTTGCAAGTGAATGTTTTAGCACACATGTCGCACTTGAATGTTCTTTCCCCAGTGTGCATTCTCAGGTGCTGTGGTCTTGGAAGGTCTTGGAACACAGAACACAATTGTAAGTTCTTTCCCCAGTGTGCACTCTCATGTGAGATGTAAGCACTTGCTTTGTAAAGAATGCATTTGTACATAGGTTGCATTTGTATGGTTTTTCTCCAGTGTGTGTTCTCATGTGTATTGTCATACTTTGCTTCTGAGTGAATGTTTTAGCACACAAATTACATTTGTATGGTCTTTCCCCAGTATGTGCTAACATGTGCCTTTGCAGACTTTGTGTCTGATTAAATGACTCGGGGCATATGTTGCATTTGTATGGCTTCTCATCAGTGTGTGTTCTTCCGTGGCCTGACAAAGCCTTGGAACTAAGGTTGCTTTTGTTAGGTCTCTCCCCAGTGTGCACTCTCATATGGGAGGTAAGCTCTTGCTTTGTAAAGAATGCATTTGTACAATGGTTGCATTTGTATGGTCTCTCCCCAGTGTGCACTCTCATATGGGAGGTAAGCTCTTGCTTTGTAAAGAATGCATTTGTACATTGGTTGCATTTGTGTGATCTTCTATGAGTAAGCGTGTGCCTTTGTAGATTTTGTCTCTGATTAAATGCCATGGGGCATAGGTTGCATTTGTATGGTGTTTCCCCAGGGTGTGTTCTCATGACGTGCAATTTCAAACTCCCCTTATGGGTGTATGTTTTAGCACACAGATTACATTTGTATGGTCTTTCCCCAGTGTGTTGTTTCATGTGATCTCTTAGAGTATGCTTATGAGAAACTTGTTTACCACACATATAACATTTGTATGGTCCTTCTCCAGTGTGTGTTCTCATGTGCCTTTTTAAATCCCATTGCCTTGTAAATGCCTTGGAACAAATGCTACATATGTGTGGCCTTTTCCTGTTTTCTTTAGGATCAAAGTTACTTTCCGCAGCTGAATGTTGCAAGCTCACATTTGAACTACTCTCATGGCTACTACTATCACACTCCTGCCATCCTGTACCGTGGTCCTCAGACAGATCACTATCTGAATTACTCCCATCATTATCAACAGAAGATTGTGGCCCCTCTCTTCCTGGGATGGCTCCTTCAAATGATGTCCCTTGTCCTGTCTCTAAGTTGCTACAACTGACCTCTTTCATGCATGAGTCACATTTATCAGGACTAATCTGCTCCTGACTATTTAGGCAATACATCGTTCTGATCCCTGACAATGCTTTATGGCATGAATGACATCTTGCAAATCTCCTCCTTGTTGTAGCCAACTTCTTCAATACAATCTGTGATCCCTTCATCTGTGGCATTCCAGTTTTTATTTCACGTTCCACTACAAGAGGCTCACTAACTTTACCTGTAACAGAGAAGTAGGTTCAATTCAATGTATAATTTGTTATACACATTACTCCACTGATGTCATAAGGTGACAGCACTGGCCCTAGATTGGGCATACATGTAAACTAATAACTTGTAACATAGCACTGGCCCTAGATTGGGCATACATGTAAACTAATAACTTGTAACATTCAACAGAGTTTAGCAAGTTATACAATTTGTCTTATGTTCCTTAACCATTTTCAATTGCATTTTCACTGATGGTTGGTTAATCTCACAATAATATCTTGTTGATTAAATGGTACACTTCGATTTAGACCTCGTAGCCTTAGTTCCAGTCAAACCATGTGCCCATCCCATGTGATAGTTCCTTGATCAACAGTGTCTTCTATGGATCAAACTAGTCCGGGAGCCAATTCTCAGAAGAGGCTAGTTAAGGAGTTTGTGCAACACCCACCACAGATTTGGTTTGTCACTCTGGGGTGTTTCGGAAGTGTCTCAGGAACAATTCTAGCCCTGATGTACAGTTGATTTCTGGTAGCAACACCATTATTTGTATCAATTAATTATGCAAATTTATGCAGAAAAATTCCCTTTTTGTCTGTAAATCACTAAATATGGCTCAGAATATGCTAATTTTGTGCATTGGTATTATGTATGACTCAATTAACAGGTTTGCAACATTGAAAATTGCGACCGCCAAATTTTCCTTATGTATTTCTTTGTTTTTGGAATTTCTTATGTATTTCTTTGTTTTTTCGACTTTTGTTTTTTATTGTTTTTTTCAATGGAATACATCAATGACCATTATCCAACCATTTTTATCCCAAAATGTGATAATTGCAGCGGTTAGAATGAAAAATAATAAAGGTTTTGTGTATTCTAGGAAAAAAGGCCATTTCCAAATTTAGCAATTTTTGGGCCGACATTCACTTACAAAAGGTCATGTGGCTTCGAAATGGAATACCCAGTTATCACGAATTTTGTCTCAAAAGTTGCGCGAGGCTTCAATAAAAACAACTTGTGCAGTCGCGCGGCGATAACTGCGCGCGTTGCGGAATTATCACGCAAAACGTCAAGGAGGTGGGGTGGATTTCACACTACTGGTGAACAGTACTCTGCAGTACTGGGGTGGAATCCAGTGGGGTGGAATCCACCCCACCCCCTTGACGTTTTGCGTGATAATTCCACAACGCGCGCAGGTATTTTCTGCGCAACTACATGAGTTTTTAATTGAAGTCTTGCGCAACTTTTGATATGAAATTCTCGACAACCGGGTATACCGTTCCGAAGTCACGTGACCTTTTGTAAGTGAATGTCGACCCGAAAATTGCTCAATTTTGTGATTTGTGTACAAATCATATGTAAATGGCTTTTTTCCTAGAATACACAAAACCTTTATTAATTTTCATTCTAACCACTGCAATTATTGAATTTTGGGACAAAAATTGTTGGATAATGGTCAATGATTTATTCCACTGAAAAAAAAACAATAACCAAAAGTCGAAAAAACAAAGAAATACATTTAATTAAGAAATTCCAAGGAAAATTCCAAGGAAAATTCCAAGGAAAATTTTACTGTCACAATTTCTAATATTTTCTAATATAATAATTAAGTCATAGAAAATATTTATTCACAAAATCAGCATATTCTGAGCCATATTTATTGATTTATAGACAAAAAGGGAAATTTTCTGCCTAAATTTGCATAATTAATTGATAAAAATAATGGTGTTGCTACCAGAAATCAACTGTACATCAGGGCTAGAATTGTTCCTGAGACACCCCTGAAACACCCCAAAGTGACAAACCAAATCTGTGGTGGGTGTTGCACGAAAAAATTTTTTGCTGGTCCTGGCTCCCGGACTAAACTACACAAACACAATGGCCCGTATTCACAAAGGAGGTTTGTACAAACCCCGGTTCAAACCGCGGTTTACATCTATAGAATGCCAATTGTAAACTGATGGAGAGAGAATGTGTACCATCAACATTAGAGGTTTTTCGCTGTGCTACGCGGCGGCTCTCAACGACGCAGGAACGATCTATTGGTACGTCGGCCGCGCTAAAACAACCCTGTTTTACAAGCCGTTTCGCTTATTTGATCAACGCGGCCATAGACTCGGATGGTTGAACAGCTGGGCAGCACACTACACACTACACTCCACACACGTTGCGAGCGACGTTTGACCTCGCTACGAGCAGCGAGCGCTGCTGATTGGCTGTTTGCTGGATCGAGCGGTCTCTCAGCGCGGCCGCACAATTGACCAAAGACGGTCGGTGATAACAGTTCAGGAATGGAGGGATCGCTGATACTACAGGAAATTGGTGATTTTTGCACACGACACGTAGTTTGTACAGCCGCGTTGCGCTTGCGAAAAGCCCATATTGTTAACAAGTAAGGAATTTACATTCTCTCTCCATCAGTTTACAATTGACATTCCATAGATGTAAACCGCGGTTTAAACCGGGGTTTGTACAAACCTCCTTTGTGAATACGGGCCAATAAAACCAAATTATCCAGGGCGGAGGGGGCGTTTCAAAAAGATTATGAGAACTAACAGTTATGGAAAGCTGTTACTTATTTTGTGAAGTTATTGAAACAGTTATTTTCAATAGGGATACATTTAGACCCCCCAAAAAAATTACTCTTTCTTCTTATCAAGGGGCATGTTTCTTTGTACTATTTTGTTTTGTTTGAACTTTGAAGACTAAATAAAAAATCTTGACAACAACGATAAGAAACGTACACTTAGTGGAGTAGTTGTGAGAAAGAAAAAAAATGCATTAAAGGGGATGTACTTGTTCCTAGCTTTCTTAACAATAATCATGTCATTGGCGCCAAACATTATACATGTCAATGGAAGTGTTGTTTAGTCTCAATGAAAGTCAAATCATCATACATTATTAAACTGATGCGATCAATGAAAATGATACGGCAGAAGTGCGAAGAAGAATACAGCCAGCTTGGGTGAAATTTGGGAAACTCAGCATCATACTCCCTCAAAAGACAAATCTTCAATCAATGTATAATCCCGGTACTATCCTACAGGGCAGAGACTTGGATAACAACTAAGAAATTGGAAAAGAAGCTTGAAGTCACAGAAAAACCAATGGAGAGGATTATGGAAGAAGAGACATTTGTCTTATGTTCCTTAACTATTTTCAATTGCATTTTCACTGATGGTTAATCTCACAATAATATCTTGTTGATATAAAGGTACACTTCGATTAAGACCTCATAGCCCTATAGTTCCAGTCAAACCATGTGCTCATCCCATGTGATAGTTCCTTGATCAACAGTGTCTCCTAGGGATCAAACTACACAAAGACCATCAAACTAAATTACCAGGGGGAGGCCGTTTCAAAAAGATCCAAAGTTCAAACTTACAGTAATGGAAAGCTGTTACTTATTTTGTGGAAATTATTGAAACATACATTTTTAATAGGGATACGATTTTGACTAAAAACAGTAATCTTTCTTATTATCAAGGGGCATGTTTCTTTGCCCTATTTTATTATGTTTGAAGACTTAAAGGTGTAGTTTAGTTTTGGTAGAGAGGGCGCTACACATCTCATTTTTTTGTGAGGTAATGATAAACTGAGTGTCGAATTTGAGAGAACATGCAATTTTATTTGGCAGAATAAACTTTATTTGGTCAAAATCGACCCAGAACATCAATAAATATATCTGATCTTGTAATTATTTGTGGCCCAAATAATTAGATGATTTTTGCAAATTTTTTTTTTAAATGCTTGCACTTTTGCAAAAAATTTCAAAAGCATTTTTTAAATAGTTGTTGATGATCTCTCTATTTAATCATTATTTCAATACAACACCACATGCATAATTTTGTATGAAAAATGGTTGAAACCAATGCCTTTTTAGAAAGCGCCCTCTTGTGTTTTAATGGCTCTTTTTGAATGATAATGGGCTTTTTACTTAGTCGTTTGTAATTTTGTATACCTTTTGGAGCATGGTGGAGTTACAACTTTTAGTTTATAATGTTACTGTCCAGGTTTGGTTACTAAAGTTCAGCCTTACCAAAACTGTACTACCCCTTTAATAAAGATCTTGACAAAAACGATAAGAAATATACACTAAACGGAATAGCTGTGAGAAAAAAACAAACGCATTTAAGGTGATGCACTTGTTCCTAGCTTTCTTAACAATAATCATGTAATTGGCGCCAAACATTATACATGTCAATGGAAGTGTTGTTTAGTCTCAATGAAAGTCAAATCATCATACATTATTAAACTGATATGATCAGTCATAGACAATTGACCATGGGATCAGCAGTAAGTCTTCAGATCTGGACAGTGGTTCTGATAATACGACATATAACCTTATGGCCAAGATAGCTCTGCCGACATGTTTACTTTTCCTGATGAAATGCATAACTGGCTGGGGGGGGGGGGGGGGGGGCATGCTCTCTGAACCTTTCCGGCATGTTATAAGATTACTGCACACTAAAAATATAACTTTAGGGGGTTCAACAAAGTCTCTTTATCAAATCTTTTACAGAATGGGTAGATAGAATACTTAATCAACATTTTGACCAGATGTAAGGATCATTCATTAGGTACGTTCTTGTCATGCTTTTGGTGTGTTTTCATGTGCACTGTATATGCGTCTTCCTACTAAAATGTTTAGAAGACAGTTTGCAAGCTTAAGGCTTTTCCCCAGTGTGTGTCCTCATGTGCGCTCTCTGATTTGACTTGCAAGTGAATGTTTTAGCACACATGTCGCATTTGAATGGTCTTTCCCTAGTGTGTGTTCTCATGTGATCTCTTAGATTATGCTTAAGAGAAGTTTGTTTACCACACAAATTACATTTGTATGGTCTTTCCCCAGTGTGTGTTCTCATGTGCCTTTTTAAATCAAATTTCCGTGTAAATACCTTAGAACAAGTGGAACATTTGTATGGCCTTTCCCCGGTGTGTAATCTCAAGTGCCTTTTCAAATCTATTTTCTGTGTAAATGACTTGGAACAAATGCTACATTTGTATGGCCTTTTCCTGTTTTCTTTAGGATCAAAGTTACTTTCTGCAGTTGAATGTTGCCAGCTCACATTTGAACTACTCTCATGGCTACTATTATCGCATTCCTGCCATTCTGTACCGTGGTCCTCAGACAGACCACTATGTGAATTACTCCCTACATTATCTTCAGAAGATCGCGGACCATCTCTTCCTGGGATGGCTCCTTCAGATGATGTCCCTTGCCCTGTCTCTAAGCTGCTACAACTGACGTCTTTCATGCATGAGTCACATTTTCCAGGACTAATCTGCTCCTGACTATTTAGGAAATACTTTGCTCTGATCCCTGGTAATACTTTGTGGCATGAATGACATCTTGCAAATCTCCTCCTTGTTGTATCCGACTTCTTTAATACAATCTGTGATATCTTCATCTGTGGCATTCCTGTTTTTATTTCATGTTCCACTACAAGAGGCTGACTAACTTTACCTGAAACAGAGAAGTAGGTTCAATTCAATATATTATTTGTTGTGATCAAATAAAATCACACATTACCTCACTGCCTGTTACAAGAGACTTGTACACTTTGTCTGCAACAGAGAATGAATTTCAAATTATTTCATAATGTTGAACGGACCAATAATCAGTACTATAATAAAGGACATTTGGAGCAAAATTTCTTAATGATCTAATACCTTTGTCACGCTGGTAAGTCAAAACCCAAACCGACACAAAACTGACTAATTGGGTCATTCTGGGTGATGTTGATTCGGTTTTGGCAAATTTGGCTGCAAGATTGTTGTTTCTGGTTTCGTTATGTACTCTAGCTGAAGTTGAGAGTACAGTTGGTGACACGTAATAACACTGAATCCAAACCAATACTAAACTGAACCCATATCAACAAACTTGGTTGGGTGCCCATTAGCTGTCGGTTTTCGTTCAGTCTGTTATCGGGATGCTTTCAGGCTCCATATGGTTGGATTCGGTCTCCCCAATCTTTTGAAGTGGAATATTCCCAGCGCTTTTGAAAGATTCCACTTAAAAATAAGGAGCTTACAAAAACTGCTAAGTTGCCAACTCTCAAACATTGAGTGTCAGACTCGCACATTTTCTCCCATATCTCAACACTCTTACGTTGATATTTTACTTCTGCCTGCAATGTGTGCTTACCCCCTATGTATGTAATGCCTGCGTTCCTAATTAAATGGTGATTTTGGAGGTAGGTTTTTTAAGATCTTTTTAAATGCATTTATTCAAAGAAAACCTAGGACTATAATAATTGCATTCTCCATGACAAACTATAAAAGACAGTCTAAAAGTAAAAGTGTGTGCTTTTTCATGTTAGGACCACTTCCATCTTTTCTCCCAGGGTGACAAATACCATCAAAGGCTTGTGTGTTGTAGATTATCATTACTACCAATTCATTGTTCGCCAATACAAGACTTCAAGTGGCAGAATCAAATTTCTGGTGGCTCTACCGAGGGGGTCACGCTCATACAAAAGTTCTACCCACCCGTGTCCATCAACCTTTAAAATAGACCCTAACATTGAAACGTGTGCACCTGAAAAGGTACCCTTTTTTGTGGGTTTTTTCTAATGAGTGCTGAAAACCACCCCTTTCTAAGGAAAACGTCGACAACGCCATATAGCTGAAATGATATCCTTTCAACGCTTCTTTTGGACGAGGGTGCACAGCCGGTGATGTTGGGAGTGACACTCCTGGGATGGCTCATTGCACCTCAACAATTACAAAGAGCAAACCCTGCTTTGGATATGTCTTTTGCGGTACAGACAAAACTTGTGGTCACTAAAAGCAGGTTTCTGCTATACAGATGTGGTAATGAACACAGGTTTGACTGTATTTGGGTCACGAGGTCATCTTAAAACGAATAATATGGAGTATGAACAATCCTGACTACTTTTATTACTGATTATTTTGGTACACAAATTGTACGTTCATCTCTCTCTCTCCCCCTCTCAAACTCTCTATTTAAATTATGTAACATGAATTTGGCATACTCTAAACATTCAGTAAGTTCATTTCAACATACTTCAAATTTAGACCAAGGATTCTAAAAAAAACGCCACATTTCCAACTTGTACAAAATTACGATTTTCAGGACCTTGATAAAAGAGATCTAGTAACTATGTTGACACATGTGATAAAACTGGCAAAGAATTGATAGAATATATTTTGTTTTCGGTGATCTGATATGTCCAGAAAAAGATTTAAAATTTGATAGTAAATATTAGTTACAGTAAGTGAATGTCATAAGACCCTGTGATGAGCATAACTCATCGTATTAACTTTGTCCATTGTTGAAAGTTTCCCAGGGAGACTTTAAAATCCAAACACTTCAATCATAAATATCTTGATAACAAAAGCGAATTGTGGAAAACCAAAACATGTTCCAAGTTTCTATTGGTAAGGTATGTAAAAACATCTACAGTTTAGTAACTTTCATGGGTTTGACAATGTTGCTAGATCCCTTTTATTTGGATGGATTCTTTTACTTGGTTGATGAGTTTTGAAATCGAAAGATTACCTTCAGTTGTGTCATCTCCTTCCTCGGTTTTGATCCCTCTGGTCATTCCGTCTGTGGCCTGGTCATGTGACATATCAGGTGATGCCATGTTGGCATATGACTGGTCAGCAAACCAACCGTCTGAAGTACCTTCTGTTGTGTGTGTGTGAAGGAAAAAAGAGGAAAGAGTGAACTTGATACCTAGAATACCATCAATGCTGGAATTTGTCATTTTAGGGGGCTATTTCTCAAATCTGATGGATATCCAGAAATGTTTCACATAATACCCTACGGTAATTTTAGGGGCTACCTACTGATTTCAGGGGGCTATTTTGAAAATTAGGGGTAAAATCGCCCTCAGCCCCATATATTTCCTACCCTGAATACCACGTTCCATCCCATTAGTCAAAAGGGTTAAAAGGAATTCTTTCAAAGAGCCTATTCGCATCATTTTTTAAACAACATAATATATACAATGTATTTAACTAGTAATTTGTTGGTGCTTTTTAGTGCTACCAATTCTTTAAATTAAAAAAAATATGTTTAATAACATTTCAAATACAATGAAGCTCCAATATTTATTTGAAATGTTACATTATGTGAATACCTTGTGTGGGATCTTCCTCTGGCTCTGTTTTTATCTGCACGGTAATCCTGTCTGTTGCATGGTCATGTGACAAGTCAGGTGATCCCTCTTCACTGATTGGTCCATCCCAAGCCTCTTCTTGAATCTCTGCATTGAGTACATATTTGTAAAAGAAGAACAATTATTACTGATTGTTAAAGGGGAACTACATGGTACATATGCAAGCATTTTTGTTCACTGCAACTCATAAGAGCATACATGTAAGTCCTGTTTTTTCCTATGGCACGGCATATGAGTGTGCACTCACATAAGCGAGTAACGTAACCACCAACATTGTAGCCAAATGAACAATAGCAATTTATAACCCGCTTTTAATAGTGCCTGCTCAGATGAAGTTTCATGTGGGACCATTGTGATGAAAATGGCTGCCTCCAGTAGTCAAAGTAGATGTCAGCATTCTCAAAAACATTAGGCAATGAGTTAACAAATATGTCAGCCTTTGGTTACCCTTAGTTTAGTTTTGTATCTAATGCAATGCTCGAAATTAGCATAGGCCCGCTGGCCCGGGGCCACTCAAAATTAACTCTGGGCCACCAAATTTCATTGATCCTAAATTCTACTAGCCCGTTCAGGCAACCAGATTTTGCTATGATTTTTCTTTGTTTGGAGCCACCAGATTTAGGTTTTGGGCCACTCAAAGTTGAACAATCTTGTTTTTACATAACCGACTGGGCCACAAGGCAAAAAAGGTAAATTTCTAGCAAATTGTCTAATGCCATCTGTAGATCTTATCAATTTCCCCGAGTGTTAATACAATCCTATATGCATGGGACAACATGATCTTGATTTAGCTCCATGCATGCACACCATCAAAATCATATGGCCATAAAATATAATTTTGACTAATGAGATTATTTTTTGTCCATTTATAAGAGGATTAATCCATGTTGCAACAATCAAGAGAAACAAGTCAAAATATAGCTGTGTTAGATTTACAAAGATAAAGAAAAAATGGTTCATGAATGTCAATTTGAAATATTTTAAAATCACAATGGGAAGACAGACTTGTTTTTGTTTCATGAATGTCCTAAAGTTTTAACAGAGCCAAACTATTTTACTGGGCAAAAATACACTGTATGCAACTATATCTTTTTAGTTGTCAATTTGAAAAATGGTAATAAAGTGAGTATCCACAACCATATCAAGCGAATAACAATTTAACATTTTAGTGTTGGTTACTAACTTAAGGCCCATCATCTACTTACTGAGTGAAACTAAGCAGCCAGAGCAGTTTTAATAAGGGCTCAGATAAGTTGGTAAAATAAATTTCAAACTAATTTCAATAAATCGCCATCTAAATTATACTTAGAATGAAACTAAGCTAAAGCAGTTTTATGAATATTTGTCCAAATGTTTGTGGTAATAAGCCAATATAACAAACCATCGTCTGAAGGGGTTCTGTTCAGGCCAGTGGTCATCCATGGCTCCTCATCACCCAAGGTCAAGGCTGGAGTTGTCGGCACACTTTCTGACACTTGTAACCTGACAACATCCTGGGGTTGAGATAGAGACACCTCAACTGGGTAGCCTGAAGTGGAAGGGGAATTCAAGTCAGGCGCTGACAATTTGCCTGTAGATATGAAGCTCTTAGTTTGACGACCATCCGAGTTGCTGAATTTGTTGAAACTGCTGCTAACTCTGATTTCATTCAACTTGGGCTTTGCAGCGATGTCTTCTTCGTCCATTCCAAATCTGCAAGATGTCTTGATGCAGAACTTTGCATGAATCTCCAGTAAGTGGAAAGCAAATTCCTCATCCATGATGTTGCTGGAGTTGTCACTGTCAATACCATGCTGCTGCTGATGTTGTTGTGAAGTTGTTTCAAAGAAGTGCCCCTTCTGCCTCGTCCACACATCTGATGTGCGCACATTATTCAGGTAGATGATGTGTGGAGAGCAGATCTGGTACTCTGTTTCAGTTTCCATCCTGCCTAGATCAAACATTAAACATAAAATATACACTGTGAAGACATGACATTCACTCATACAACCACTACTTAGTACCAAGTACTGTCGTATGTTGTGTCACAGCCAATGCATGGCTGGCGTATATCGTTGACGCATCAACACATGCATTGTCAATTATTGTAATTTATAGTCAGAGCTCAAATTTCCTTCTTTATCTGAATTATATTGACTTATCATCTAGCCAAGTAGACGGAAGGTAGACACATTTTATATTAATTTTTTGACTTTTTTTTACATGTAAAATTTTTTAAAAAGTCAAAAAATGAATATAAAATGTGTCTACCTTCCGTCTACTTGGCTATTTTAGTATTTATCATCGGAACCCCCCCCCCCCCCCCCCCAACAAAAATACTTTTGAGACGAAACAAAAGTCAATCACTCATCAATTCAAGCCTTCAAGATTCAAGCCAGGCCAAGCTCAAATCGGTCAAGGACAAGGACACGGTCAAGAGAATCTTGAGAAAACAAAACAGTTTGATAAGTTTTGTGGAGTACAAATGGCATTGCCCTTGGCATTAGCACTAGCCAAGGAGCAAGGAGACGGAAGGTAGAGACATTTTCATTCATTTTTGGACTTTTTTCTCTCATGATACAGATACTGATAGTCATGTTAAAAACAAAAAGTCCCAAATGAATGAAAATGTCTCTACCTTCAGTCTCCTTAGCTACATTACTTAGCACCTAAAATGAATTATTGATTTTTTAACTGTACACGTTATTTTATTATTTATGGAGATATCTGACTAAGATTGAATTTATAGCGTTCTGGGCGCTTTACCATCATTTGCAAAAGTTTCAGACCACCCTTCCAAAATGCAATAACTCAAAGAAAAAACAAAGTTCAACATATTTATTTTTCAGACATATGGTATTGGGTCCTATTACCGGATACCATTTCTTTACGCCATGAAAACGATCAACATGAAGAACAGAGATATGAATAAAACACAAATAAGTGATCTATATATTCTCAAGATAAAGATTTGATAACTTATTTCGTAGAAAAAAGCGGAAAACTTACGCAAATTGAACTTTTACGGCACCCTTTCAAGAAAGCAGAATTTTTTGTAGCGCACAAACCGGGTTGTATTAACCGGACGCACCAAACGTGAATGTTTTGCATGGGAATGTCATTGACATGCGCGCTGCCACTGGTGCGCGGCAAAACGCGCGTATAACGCCTCAGGGAGCTTATTTTCTTCGGGAAATGGTGGAAAATGTTTGCTAAACATCCATTTATTATCCTCCGTTAATGCCGACTTTCAAATTCAACTTTCAAAATTCGAACGTTTTTCCTATTGGAATTTGCATGTACGGTAATACAACCCGTTCGGTATTGCAACCCACTACGAACTATTCCCCATTCACCCTGTACAACGGTTGGCTGCAGCTCAGCGCGCGATCTCATTGGCTGCCTTGCTCATGACGTAGCTCCTCGGTGCACGTGCCCGAAATCAGCTTTGCAGCTCTGTGTAGAATATCGCATGGAGGTAGTATCGATAGCACGCGCGGGCGCAATTGCGGGCGGCCACGATGCCCACCCCTTCTCAAAGTATCGTGAGCGATACTACACGCCAGCATCTGAGACGGTACAATTCCATGCATATTACAGCGACTGCTCTCATACAACCACAACACAGGTATTAATCATAGACATTATCAATCTAGAAACATCCACGAACACGATGCGACACCGACGGAAATTCGTAAGAATATCATGAAAAGTATACTACTTACCGAAATCACAGTAAGACCTAACTATGATCAGCTCTGTGCGTAGCACAGAGCTGTGAATTACTGACGATCGAAATGGTGTAGCGTTTTTGCGATGAGGTGTTTTTATCACCTTTAATTATAATTTTTTTGTATTTGGTTAACCTTTTCTAGAGCACAAAAGTGCGTTTTATCTGCGCGCTACATATAAATTATATGAAAAGAATAATAACTTACCTCAAATTGATGATTAATCCCAAACGGCTTCACACAAATATTCGAAATTGTCCTGTCGCCTCCAAAGTCATCGGCAATGCATGCTGGGATATATAGGCGAGGTTTTATTCCGGTTCCGCGCGTAAGTGGCGATCGGTTGACTAATACATATAAGCCAGGCCACTGTACTCAATGTTAACCTAACCGCCTGGCATATACATCGCTCGAAATCTTGCAGGAACATGTTTGTAGATGGGCGATGAGGTGTTTTATCCTCTTTAAGCAGATTTTTTTTAAATTTTGTTTACTTGTACTGCACCCTAAAATACCTATGTACGACGGCGCTACACAAAATTGCTATAAAAAGAATGATAACTTACCTCAAATTGATTATTTATGTCGATCGTCCTTGTTAGAATCCGGCTTTTTTTTTTCGATCCGTCGGCATCGCACAGCGGGATTCTAACAAGGACAATCGACATAAATAATCAATTTGAGGTAGGTTATCATTGTTTTTATAGCAATTTTGTGTAGCGCCGTCGTACATAGGTATTTTAGGGTGCAGTACAAGTAAACAAAATTTTTAAAAAATCTGCTTAAAGAGGATAAAACACCTCATCGCCCATCTACAAACATGTTCCTGCAAGATTTCGAGCGATGTATATGCCAGGCGGTTAGGTTAACATTGAGTACATCTTGGCTCGTACGCCAAAGTTTGACCTGCGACCTCACGCATGCGCACTGTGGACACAAATTCGGATACCATTTTGGAATTTTTGCTTCTTACCACAATCTGGACGATAAAAACCTAATTTTGTGAATTAATACACCGAATGGAGCCTCATGTATCAAGACAGTGGACCATTGATGTCCATGGATAACATCCGTCGTAAGTATAAAACCAGATATAAATTGTATAGTATCTATAATACTATTTTTACCAATAATTGTTACGACCGATACACCTAACACACACTTCAATATGCCAGACTCTGTGCTACGCACAGAGTCTGGTTAGGCTAAGTAAGACCAAGGTATCGTATGGGCTTTCCGCTCTTGAACAGCACTTTCAAAAAATCGTGAAAAATAGAAGAAAAGTGGAAACTAGGCCGAGTTTGGTACCAGATGAAGCACAGTTGCAAGCAGAATCTTGTAGCACACCGCACGCAGATGTAGGGGTAAGCTAGTGCGCATGCGCATCCATTTCATTCATAAAAATCGGCCCGATGCTGCCGTAGTAGTGACGTCACGTAATTAGATGAATACGTCGCTCGCTCGACGAAACCCGGAAGCAAACCCGGAAGCCATCCGTTCGTGCAATAGTTCGTAGTGCAACCCCTTGCTATACTTTTATTTTTCAACGATAACCTGTATCACATTCACACTTGAACTGCTCTTTGAGTTTGACATTGTTTCCATGACCACTGTAGTAAACATGTTATGTAATCATTCAATGAGACAAAAGAATGCATTCCAAATTATTGAATTACCCACAAATTCCCAGGTGGTCTCAAACTTTTGCAAATGATGGTAGTTTTAACTTTTCGACTGTAGTCAACCGTATCCGAATTCGCAACTTTGAAGTAATAGTATCCGAATTCGGATACATTACGATGAGCGAACGATCGGGGATCGGGGTTGAATCTGACATAAATTTTCACATTTTCACTAGGTACACAGCGTTCTTTTTATATAAATTTCTCAGAAAAATTTCCGAAGAATCTCACATTGGTATTGGTAATATGATAAGTCTCAAATATACTATTTATAAATCACTTTCGTACCTTCTTCACGAGAATACAAACGCCAAAGCTCCCGCTCAGCTGCGCAGCTTACTGTGTAAATGGCGGGTACCGGATATGGTACCCATACCGTACCAGTAATGTAAATGGCAGCCGGCCAACTATTGCGCCTTCAAAATGGCAAAAAAAAACAAAAAATTAAAAATTAAAAATTAAAAACCAATAATAATAATTATGATCAGACCATGCATGGGCGTAGGGGCACATTTTTTCCAAGGGGGCTCGGGTCTTTTGTCCTACCATCTTTCAAACAAAAATAAATGGTTTAATATCTCTAACCACCCACAAAATTATACTTTTTAAGTTTTTATGACTTTTCCCAGATTTCCATTTTCCATAGAGACCGATAGGACAATCATATGGGTTTCCTATGGGATTATATAGATTTATATGGATTTCTATGGATTTCTATGGGTTTCTATGGATTTCTATGGATTTCTATGGATTTCTATGGGTTTCTATGGGACCCATAGACATTTGTCAGGTTGAAATTCCCATAGAATCAAAATACCCATAGGAAACCTATACTAGGAATCCCGGTTTGAAACCCATAGAAACCGGCCACGTTCCACTTTCCCTATTGAAACCCAGAGAAACCAATAGGCCTATGGGTTTCTAGGGGTCCGATCCTATGGGTGTTGGTTCTATGGGAATTTCAACCTGGGGTAACATGCTTTTGCCTGATACGAGTTTTCCTGATGATTTTGCCCTATGGCATGCTTTTGGCCAAATATGATAAGAGTTTGCCTGAATACGATACCCCAAGGACACGTTGCCTTTTTCTGAATATGATATCAATTTGCCTGATAACTGGACTATATGCCTGATTTCGGTATAAATTTTCCCAAATATGATATGTGTTTGCCTCGACAAAATTAAGAGACAAAATAAGGAAGATATTTGTATACAAATCACTATAACCTAAAAATATTTTCAAGAAAATATGGAAACTTTGTCAATATCACTTGTACTACGAGTAGGCTACTGCAGTACTTGCAGTAGTCGGTAATTCTGCAGTATACTCGCAGTACTTTTTTAAAAGGGTAAGTTCTCCTATTTTCATATCATTAGAAAGGCATCATCACAAGCTTTCATTCCGGCGATGCTTTGTTCTAACAAATTGGTAAAAAATTGGTGAAGAAATGATGAAGCCTTTTACATACATTATGTGAACTTAAAGGGGTACAGTTTTGGTAAGGCTGAGCTTTAGTAACCAAAGCCTGCACAATAACATTACAAACTTATAGTTATATACTAACTCCACCATGCTCAAAAAGGTATAGAAAATTACAAACGACTAAGATAAAGGCTTAGCTGTTATTATTCAAAAAGAGCCATTAAAACACAAGAGGGCGCTCTCTAAAAAAGCATTGGTTCCAACCATTTTTCATACATAATTATGCATGTGCATTTTGTTGAAATAATAATTAAATAGAGAGATCATCAACAGCTATTCAAAAACCTATTTTGAAAATTGTTGAAAAAGTATGTGTAAGCATTTTTTTTTCTGTAAATCAGCGAATAAATCTGGGCCCCAGATTTATTCCGATCGGATATATTTATTGATATTTCAGCCGTTTCTGAACCGATTTTGATCAACTAAAGTTTATTCTGCCATTGAATTTGTATGCTCTTTCAAATTTTACACTTAGTTTTTCATTATCTCACAAAAAATGTATTTCTTGCAGCACCCTCTATACCAAAACTGAACTACCGCTTTAAAATGCCCATTTCTTCCAAACATGAATTACCGACAAGTGCAGGGTTATTTTTAGGGAAAACATTTTAAAAGCTTGGTTGCTTCGCTGCCTGGAACCCCACCCCCCTTTCCTCCTCTTGAGCAAACACTTGATTCATCTTTCCATAGTTTCTTTCACTGTATGTTGTTATATTGGCAACCCTGATAATCATTTTGTACGACAAATAAGTCAATCTAAACACATACAAAGAAAACACATACAAGCACACGAACACGCAAAACAAGCATGCACACACAATCGTGCATGCATGTAGACATACAGAATACGTAGTAAATTTCAGTATGTAGACATACAGAATACGTAGTAAATTTACCAAGAAATATCTTTTATTTACATAGAAAATGATTAGTGTGACAATCCAAATTAATCAACTGCAAGATTATTGGTATCTACAACAGGAAATTACAGCTAATAAAACCTTTGCGAGTGCATGCATTACAGCATCGTCTTGTTCAAACTTATTTACTTACTTTGTACAAATTTTACAAACGTGTCTGAATATGTACAGCACAAAGCACAAATAAAAAACTAGCCGTTCTGCAATTATTCTTCATTTATACAAAAAATGGAGTGAAATGTGTATATACATTGTAGAATTTACTGATCTTTATTCATTTATTAACAAAATTATTGTATGTAGTTTTACAAACAAGGGAATCAGACCGTTAGTATATACTTGGGAAGCCTTATTTTCTTTGCTCATTTTCATTTACATATTCAAAATTAACATATTTTATACTGTAAGACGAATAGTAAGACAAATTTCCTTAAAGATAAATAACAGTTTTGGGAAAGTTACCGAAATATCTATATTGGCCAAAATAATTGATCAATATTGTTGAATAAGTATTTAAAAAGGGCGTGGTTGGTAAAATCTGAACCTAAGCATTGTTAAATGCAGAAATATCGGAATAAATCCAATGGCCTCTAGTAAAATTTATAAATCCACCGCCCGTTCGCACCTGTCCGCGTCGCTAGTGCTGGGCTGGAGAATTGTATCGACAAGCCGGCATACCGGATAGCACATGTGCAGCACGTGGTATTTTGCACGTAGCGTATGCGCGATTCCGCGTTGGCGATATATTTACAGTAAATCAGTTTTATAATTTTGCAAATATATCAATTAGTAGGCGGTTTCCTGGCCAAATTGTTATAATTAAGACTAATCCCATATTAGTAAAATTATATTCTTTCACATGGTTGGTATTAAATAAGAGCGTACATTTCATTTTTTGTGTGTGGGGCATTTCCCACTACTGTCATTTACCTTTAAAAGGGTACACACACTTTAACCGCTGGCATTTGGATATTTCAAGGCTGGAATGTGTTTTTATAGGCATGATTATTTCATAGGTTCAGTTAACACTGCCTATAGTTACATGTTTTTACATGTTACAGCTGTTGTGCTTTGTAAAATTTTTCAATCTGCAGTTCATATGTTTTGTTCTATTTGATTCTCATGCTCTGAAGTACTCTGCATTTATTTGGTATTTTATTTGAAAAATAACATAAAAAACTCTTCCTGATTAAAGTATCACTTGACTAATGGTACCGATTTCGACAAGCAAAAAGTTTGTTACTGAGCTTAAAGCCCTGCGCAGACAGAGCCGACTCGACCCGACCCAACTGAAAGCCACAGTCGGTCCGATTCAGTCGCAGCTGATTCAACATGTTGTATCGGGCCCGACTGGATTCAGACTGGCAAATCGGAGTCGTGAGGCAATGCACACAGAGCTGATCCAACTGAAAACCAGTCAGATTGGGTCGAGTCGGCTCTATCTGCGCCGGGCTTTATAGTTGGTAATCTGTGACTCCTGTCCCATTCTCTTTGCCTCAAGCTGTCTTAAAGGGTCATGCCTCATTCTATCTGCCCATGCTACCTTAAGTACTCGGCATCCTAATCATTCTCCAAGCCAATACAAAATTACAGCTGCTGTGCCTTGTACTTTTCAATCTGCAGTTCATGTCTGATTCTATCTGCCACCAGCTGTCTGAAGTACAGTGTAACCTCCTTATAATGAGGTTTCACTATTACAAGGAAAGCAAATAGTTACAGTTGCTGTGCCTTATACTTGGCAATCAGCAGTTCATATGCTTCATTCTATCTAATCCTCATGCTCTGAAGTATCCTGCATATCTGTCCCTTTACCACATATGAATAATGGTACCAATTTCCACAGGCAAAGGGTTACATTTGTTGTGCCTTGTATTTGGCAATCTGCAGTTCATGCCTCATTCTACCTGCCTCTAGCTACCTGACGTACAGTGAAACCTCTTTATAACGAGGTTTCACTGTACTCGGAAAGCAGTGTTTCAGTTGTTGTGCCTTATACTTTGCAATCTTGAGTTCATGCCTCATTCTATCTGCTTCCAGCTGCCTGAAGTACAGTGTAACATCCTTATAGTGAGGTTTCACAGTACTAGGAAAGCAAATAGTTACAATTGTTGAGCCTTGTATTTGGCAATCTGCCGTTCATGCCTCATTCTATCTGCCGCCTGCTGTCTGAAGTACAGTGTAACCTCTTTAAGATGAGCTCTGTTAAAGCAAATAGTTACAGTTGCGGTGCCTTATACTTTGCAATATGCAGTTCATGCTTCTTCCTCTCTGCCTCCAGCTGTATGAAGTACAGTGGAACTCAAAGCAAAAGTGTACTCAAAGCAAAAGCACTGAAAGCTAATAGTTACAGTTGTTGTGCCTTGTACTTGGTAATCTGCAGTTCATGCCTTATCATATCTGCCTTCATTAGATCTGCTTCATTGCAGGCAACAAGTTACAGTTGTTGAGCCTTGTACTTGGCAATCTGCCGTTCATGCCTCATTCTATCTGACTCCAGCTGTCTGAAGTACAGTGGAACCTCTTTAAGATGAGCTCTGTTAAAGCCAATAGTTACAGTTGTTGTGCCTTGTACTTGGCAATCTGCAGTTCATGCTTCATCCTGTCTGCTTCCAGCTGCCTGAAGTACTCTGCATCCTCATCCCGATAGAGCTGCTCCTGATATTCCTTGATCTCCCTTTCCATCCTCTGACGCATGTCTTTCTTTAGACGATCCACAGCCTGCATAAAAAGATAAAAATCTGTGAATTGGAGGCTCAACCATGGTGTAGCTATAAAAGGAGGGGCATTGGGGCTCCCTAATAACTTGACAACAACAATGCCAACAAATCAGGGTCAAAACTCCTGGGGAAAAAAATTACATTGGGATTGTGCTCATGATATCTCCATCCTCTGTTGCATATCTTTCTTCAGCAACTCCACAGCCTGCAAGCCAAGATAATAATCAAAAAGTTCTGTAAACTGAGGGTTAACCATTGGCATAGATACAGGGGTTGGGGGGGAGGTAGATGCCTTCCTTTAACTTGACAAAATAATAACACAAACATATCTGGTCGAAAATACAGAAATACATTGATTTTATGCTCCTGATATTCCCTGATCTCCCTTTCATCCTCTGCCGCATGTCCTTCTTCAGCCGATCCACAGCCTGCAAGATATAAATCAAAAGTTGAGTCTCATCCAGTGGCAGTGCGCAGCATAGTATACAACTAACGAATGGGCTTCTTGTAATAGATTGCCTATCACAATCAAGCACATTCGTTAGTTGTTTTATATCACTCATCAATATCAGTGATTGTGTTCAGCTTATAGCAAAATAAGTGATAATCTCTGAATATTTCATAAAATCGCTTGTAAATTTTGATATAAAAATCAATCGACATTAATGAAGCCAGTATGAGCCTCCAGAACCACGGCGCATCTAATACGCTTAAAGTCATTGTTATTTTGCGCACACAATCACAAAGACGCAAAACTGAGTGCGCACCAACGCGCTGGCAGTTGCGCACATACGCGATGAATGCGTGCTAGCGCTCCCACGGATGTGCTTATTGGCTGTCTTGGCGTTCTTCTTCCCAGGGTGTTAGTTTTTACCAGCAATGTCAATCACGTGACTAGAACGTGTGCGCCATAGAGTACTGCACAAATTTGATCGCGTGTGCATTTTGCTTAAACACATGATCTATGGGACGAACGCGTAACGAACTTTTAGTGTTAATTTTTTGCTAACAGCCCGGTCACATGATTGCGCGGGGATTGCGCGTGTTGTCCAAAACTATCATTTGTCAAATACAATGGTAAAACGATCTTATGAGGGATATAATCATACTTATTTTGGGAGGGGGAACCTGGAAGGCACACAAAGGTTGGTCGGTCAGTCGGTCGGTCGGTGTGTTGGTTAGTTGTTAGTTAGTTGTTAGTTGGAAAGTTAGTTGGTTGGTTAGTCAGGTAGTCAATAGTCAGTCAGTCAGTCAGTCAGTCAGTCAGTCAGTCAGTCAGTCAGTCAGTCAGTCAGTCAGTCAGTCAGTCAGTCAGTCAGTCAGTCAGTCAGTCAGTCAGTCAGTCAGTCAGTCAGTCAGTTGGTTAATTATTTATTTATTTGCAATGGCCTGTGCTTTGCCCACAATGTTGAGTTCCTTGCATCCTTCACCGTATTCTCAGTTAGTTAGTTAGTTAGTTAGTTAGTTAGTTAGTTAGTTAGTTAGTTAGTTAGTTAGTTAGTTAGTTAGTTAGTTAGTTAGTTAGTTAGTTAGTTAGTTAGTTAGTTAGTTAGTTAGTTAGTTAGTGTGTTAGTTAGTTAGATAATTAATTAGCTTGTTCATTAGTTGGTTAGTTAGTAATTTACTTACATTGGCCTGTGCTTTGTCCACAATGTTGAGTTCCTTGCGTTCCTGCTCAATATTCTCTGCAAGCAAGCTGAACTGATCACGATAACTGGGAAGGCATGGTCAAGGGTAATATTAACCTCTCAGAATAAGAGATAAAATGAAACTACATTTATAGCTTACAAGGGTCACTTTTCTTTCAATCCTAGCAGGATTCTCGTCAGGGTGAAAAATGACAGTTAATATAAAGAGACTACGGACTATATACAATAAGGACACATGTATTTCATAAATAAAAGGATACTAGTTCTCAAGGGACTCCAGCTCGTCCTGCTGTCTCTTGGTGTAGTCCTCCCGCTTCTCTGCTGAATACTTCCTCAGCTCTTGGATCCTTGCCTTCTGTATCGCCATGCCCTCCTCAAACAGGTGCTTGAAGATCTTCAGGGGGGCGAATTAAAGGGAAAGGAAAGTTCTTGTAAAACTCAATTTTGGTGTAGTCTTTGCATAATTCAAGACAAACTGATTAATTTTTTTCTATGTTACATGCATGAATAAAAATTAAAAGCATAGAAAAGAGAACATGTGGTTCACAGAAGTGTAACATGTATCACTTTCAAACAAAAACAACTCATAAATATATTAACAAAACAATAATTTTGGCCAATTTTGTTATCATATGGTAGGTCTGGATGGAGCTAGTAGGGACTTGAAAAGTATTTATTGTGATGTAAACAGAGATTTTAAAAAAGATAAGGAGATTTTTAGATATTTAACATAACTACCAGTGGATTGCCCATACACAGGTTATGTGCAAAAATCATTTTCAAAATATGTGTTTTGGTTTTTCTTGATCCATACCTGTTCCTCCTTGGTCCTCCTCTTCATAGCCCTAGACTTGGCCCTAGTATGGAACTCATCGTAGTAGCGCCTGGCCCTAGCATTGGTCTGGCGCTGCTCCCTGGTCTTGGTCTGCATCACTCTCTCCTGGTTACGTCTCTCCTTGATCTCACGCTGATATGGGATTCAAATAATGGATATTTTAATTCAATTTAATCCAAATGAAGCTGAGCTTTCTGATCCTTTATCTAGGAAAAATAAATGTAAAGTAACTCAACTAAACATGGAACTAAAAAGCAGTGAGGTGAAGAGGTAAATCAGGCACAGGCATAAGTAAACAAGAACATAATGAAAAGTGAAGAAAAGTACAGTAAAGAGGGGTAGGCTGGAGCAGGTAAAAGTGAATAGGAACAAAAGAGGTGCACTAATGTGAGCTGAAATTCTAATTCAATTATGTTCATCTATATGAAACAAATCTATCTTTATTCCAGTAAGTATGGAGATTTGAATAAGAACCATTGAGGAAATTATGTTTTATTAGCTTTATAACCAAATCAAACGTCTTTCAAATGAACTCAAAGTAAGAGAAAATTGACCAAAAACATTTTATATGAATAAGATGAGCAAAGAAAACTGGGCTTTGCCGGGAATAGAACCAGAGACCTCTAGATCGCTAGTCTAGTGCTCTCTTTGCTCATTTTTCATTCATTCTCAAATGAGTAGCATTCAATATTATCAAATGCTGATACGTAATTCAAATAATATATACTTTAATTCAATTATGGTTCATCTTTATTAAACAAATCCAGATAAGAGATATTGAAATAAAATCATGTTAGCATTATTTAATCTACGACATTCAATATTTAACAAGAATATGAAACAAAATTTTTTTCTTCTAAAAGCAAAGAATCATCTTAATTTGTAAATGATGTATTTCATCTTCAAAAACAGACCACAGCAAAAAATGACAATTATCAACAGGAGGTGTATTCTGAAAACGATTCTAAGCTGAAATGTATGTATTTACGTCAATACAAATTTTTCAGCCGCATCGGTATTCTGAAACTGTGCTAAATGAATACCGTTTTGCTAAAAAATATATTAGTGACGTAGATATAATAAATTTCAACTTAAAATCATTATCAGAATACACCCCCCGGTTAATCCTGTTCTGCTCACCAATCTCTGGTTGTGGGCAAGTTCCTTCTTCATGATGTTTACTAGGATCTCCTGTTTTCTCTCTGCTTCTTCAATCTGCATCATAAACAACAAAAGCCAATCTTTAGAAAATTATATGTTTTTAGTTTGAATCTATTCATGACAGAATGCATCATGAATCACTTTCTGTAAATATGTCATGTGTGTCCTAATGCAGCAGCTTCTAGAAAATGAAATTCACTGAAATTTGCACTTAATTATTTGTAAAAGTCATAATAAACTCCATTGTCATCATCATCTTCTCTATCATCATTACCATCATAATCATCATCGTCATCACCATCTTCTTCATTATCATCATCATCATCATCTCCATCATCATCATCAACATCATCAACATCATCAACACAATCGTCATCATCATCATCATCATTATCATTATCATTATCCTTATCACCATCATCATCATCATCATCACCATCATCACACATCACCATCATCACACATCACCATCATCATCATCCTCATCATCATCATCCCAATCAATGATCATCATCCTCTTCATTACTTAGTAATGAAGAGGATGATGATCATTGATTGGGATGATGATGATAGTAATACTATCATCATCATCATAATCATCCCAACCATCTCTCGTACCTTTGCCTGTGACTTTGGTTTCTTGTACTTCTGGTTGAGGGCAGCCTTGGTCAGATGCTCCATGTGTTTCATCTGCTGAGCCCACATGCGCTGCGCCGTGTGCGGCGACACATGCAGGAAGGGGAACTCGTGCATCAAGGTCGGCAGAAGGTCATCATCTCCAATCCTCACTAGAAATGCAACAATGACAACAAAAATATTAGGAGGTTAACTATTTATATTCAATCAACAATGATCCACTCGCCACCAAAAGTTGATGCCAAATTGTATTTGCCAATATGGATAGCCAAAAATAAGACTTTACAATATTTTTCCCTACTGAGGGATACTGATTTCTTCCTTCTCACCATGAAATTTGGAAGGTTTTCATTTCATCTGCCCAACCAGGACACCAGGGGCCCGATTACAGACCAGCGACATTTACCATGGTAATTAGCATCATTGGCTCTAACTCATCGATGTCAATATGCTAGAATAGTAGACAAATTAACAGAACATGGAAGAGCACACATGCATACTGCCCTCACTCATTCAACCGTAATTGATTACACAAGCATATCTACAATAGAGATCAGTAGCACTAGGGCTGGTCCTGGGTCATGATCGTGCTCTCGTCCACAGAAAACCAGCTGAATATTGTAAACTGTATTCCTCATGATCCATCTAAAATCAACATTAATTCAAATCGCCCAATGGTGAACAATGATACCTACAATAGAGTATGTACGTAAAGTATCTGCGTAAAATAAACGTTCATATCATTATCCTTACAGGGACGTTCTCCTCCTGGGATGGGGCTTGAAGGTCCAGGGCTACTAGGTCCAGGACTACTGCGACCTGGACTAGAGGATTTTGCTCGCTTCCTCTTGGACGGTGGTGAGCGGATGGTGGATCTAGAGGTGCGTCGTTTGCCCGTCTGTTTGGGGGAGGTTTGCGACACGGGAACCTTGTACTTTCTGGCCGGGTCATACTGGGAGCTAGCTGCCTTGGGCTTGCCATGAATGGCTTTATATTCCGAATCCTGAATAGACAATTAAAAAAACAGAAAAGAAATTGAATTTTCTCCATGTATTTGGGGGAGGTTTATGACATGGGAACCTTGTACTATCTAGCCGGGTCATACTGGGAGCTGGCTGCCTTGGGCTTCTTGTGGATGGCTTTATATTCTGAATCCTGAATAGAGAGTTAATAAAACAGAAAAGAAATTTAATTTTGTCTGTCTGTTTATGGAAGGTTTGCGACACAGGAACCTTGTACTTCTGGCCGGGTCATACTGGGAGCTGGCTGCCTTGGGCTTGCTGTGGATGGCTTTATATTCTGAATCCTGAATAGACAATTAATGCAATTATCAAAATTAACACAGGTCCATTGGCCATAAGGCCACTGAAAATTAGCTTTGGGCCTCGAGATTTCATCGATGCTTATTTCCACTGGCCGAAATGGGCAGCCAAGTATTTAATAAATTGTCTTTGTTTTGGGCCACCAGATTAAGGTTTTGGGCCAAAGAATGCGAAGAATCTTGTTTTTTATTTCACTGACTGGCCCCCAAGGCAAAGTTTTTTCTAGCATTTATTAATGCAAAGAATTAACTTTCTGTTTTGGGGGTACTGTGGGCTAGTTGCCTAGGTCTTATATTCAAATACTGAACAACAAAATTAAATTAAAAAAAGAAAAGAAATTGACTTTAAAAAGCACATGCTATCAAATGAAATATATAACATTGGGATTGATCGCAACTCTTCATGAAACACCCCCCAGAATAAAAGAAAAAAAGTAGAATAAGATGCATATACTAAATCAATTTAAAAGCAATTGCAATACCACCTACCATCTGTTTAGCCACTCTCTTGCGCCTTTGCGTCTGTTTGGTAACTCCTCTCTTCACATCGTGCAGGTTGGATGCATACGAGTGATGTAACACTGTCTTCAGCTTGGCCTGCTGCCCAGCCTCTCGTGCAAGACTTCTCCGAACCCTTCCCAGCATGCCCTTAGCATCCTTGTTCATGGCGTCTTCAAAGCGGTCGGCAGGGGGCTGGCGCCGCTGCGGAATGGATCTTGGCAGGAGTACCCCTCGCTGGGGGCGTACTGGAGGAATAGGGAATATAAGTGTATATTTGTTTTATTAATATGCTATATTTAACAATAGCTCAGGACCCCGTAACAAAAATGATCACGTTTAATCATAAATCAATTCACAAAATCTTTATGTTACAGGGCCAAAAGGTAAGTCAAATTAAAAATATTAGGTTCAATATTATAATGCCTATTATGAAACAGTATCACATCCGAGTGCCTTAACCTATAATTACTCCGGTCATAGGATACAAAGCAAGCCTGCGCACATTGTGTGCACCATCTCCACTCCCTGGGGAGCATTCCTTCCAAGCAGCTCATGGGCATTGAGAAGGTCATATGTAGGCAAAGAGTGCTATAAACGATATCCTCATATGCAAGTCAATGGGTCACAGCATCTTATGATATCAGAATGCCCTCAGATACATGATGTCATCTGCAAAACATGCTGATGCATGCATTTCTTGAAGAATTGAACTACGAAGCGTTTTGTGAAGTAGTCAATGCCAGCTAAAGTAATGTCATTATTTTTCTCAACATACAGAGGATGAACAAAATAAGTTTATGGAAAATTAAAAAGAAGTCAATATAACATCATTCATATTAATAACAAGGACATGAAGTTTCAAGGTGTAAGTCTGCAGATTGCTAAATACGTTGTCTTTTGGAAAGTTATTTATATATATTTGTGAGGGCCCTTGATGCAGGTAAAAATGTTGATACATCTTCCTAGGTGGAATCAAGCTTCAATGGACTTTTCAAAGTCCAGTTAATACCTTTTACTACTTTGCTTTTCCCCGCTGTCTTCTTTTGAGAGGCTTTCTTCCCAGAGCGCAGCTGATATGGATGGATGCCATCTTCTCCTGCAAAGTCTCTTCCAGAATCATCTTCATGATGATGACCATCATCATCAACATCCTCCTCCTCATCATCTTCAGCTGGCAAGTATCTTTGGTAATCCCTCGATTCTCTGTCTTCATCTTCATCTCTTTCCCTGCTAGTACCAGGCCTATTTGTGATCACAAATGATAAAATATTATTGTCATTGGTTAGACAATATTTGCACTGTATTTTGATCACATCTTTTATCACAATACAAATTTATCATCATCTTCTTTTCCATCATCATCATCATCATTATTTTAATATTTGCACTGTTTCTTGATCATCATCATCTTTCGTCACAATACAAATTGATCATCATCTTTCACTCCATCAATCATCATCATTATTATTTTAATCACCACTCACGTCATTATTATGATCATCATCATCATCATCGTCATCCACATCATCATCATTTAAACATCATCATCATCATCATCAACTGTTTCGATATAGTGATCATTGTGAAAAGTCTTCATTGAATTATGCCAAGACATTAATTTATTATTCATAAAACGAACACAAAAACTACATAAACCTGAATCTTTGTGCTGGCTGTTCAGATTCATCATGATCCCTCCTCCTCATTTCCGTCTGCTCATCTTCAAATGCAACTCGCCGTCTTCTTGCAACTTTTCTCTGCATAAAACTCTGGAGGCACAAATAAAGACAAAATTGCAAGCTTTTTAGCTTTTAGAAGTACTGGACAAGAAATGCTTATAATTAGTTACATAACGAGGTATGGGCACACTTGATTTGATTTTGATAACCAGAACGTCAATGACGTAGCGCTCATCCGGCATCTCGCAACATCAAATATCGCAAATTTCATGTGGTACACTTTTCAACTGGTCAAAAACTGCCCTGGAAGGGACATACATTTTTAAAATTTTTTTAATTAGAGCAAAAAATATATAAATTTGACGCCCCAGAAGGGACATGGGGGAAAAAAAAAATAATAATAATAATAATAATAATAATAAATAAATAAATAAATAAAAAAATGTAAACAAAATAACCAAAAATTTTTTTATTTTTTATAAAATAAAAATAAATAAAAATAAATAAATAAATAAAAAATAAAAAATAAATAAATTAATTAATTAAAAATTACCATAATTAATTAATGGAGAAAAATTTCACAATTCTGTTTAGAAGTTTAGTGTACCAAAGTTAGCTCTACCAGATAAAGCAAACCAAATAAAAATCGGTCGAGAAATGAAGGAGAAGAAGCATTTTTTGTGATATTTGGAATAAATTTGCATAAATTACCATAATTAATTAATAGAAAAAAATTTCAAAATTCTGTGTAGAAGTTTAGTGTACCAAAGTTAGCTCTACCAGATAAAGCAAACCAAATAAAAATCGGTCGAGAAATGAAGGAGAAGAAGCATTTTTTGTGATTTTTGGAATAAATTTGCATAAATTACCATAATTAATTAATGGAGAAAAATTTCAAAATTCTGTGTAGAAGTTTAGTGTACCAAAGTTAGCTCTACCAGATAAAGCAAACCAAATCAAAATCGGTCGAGAAATGAAGGAGAAGAAGCATTTTTTGTGATATTTGGAATAAATTTGCATAAATTACCATAATTAATTAATGGAAAAAAATTTCAAAATTCTGTGTAGAAGTTTAGTGTACCAAAGTTAGCTCTACCAGATAAAGCAAACCAAATCAAAATCGGTCGAGAAATGAAGGAGAAGAAGCATTTTTTGTGATTTTTTGAATAAATTTGCATAAATTACCATAATTAATGGAGAAAAATTTCAAAATTCTGTGTAGAAGTTTTAAATCCCCCTCATAGCCCTATCTTATGAAACAATCAGAATCAAAATCGGTTGAAAAATAACGAAGAAGAAGCATTTTGAAAACTGTGGACGGACGGACGGACGGAAGGACGGACGGACGGACGGACGGAAGGACGGACGGAAGGACGGACGGAAGGACGGACGGACGACGGACGCAACGGCATGGCATAAGCTCATCGGGCCCTTCGGGCCGGATGAGCTAAAAACCCATTAGATATAAATTCAAGGGATCTGGTCAAGCTCATAATCAAATTGGGCTAAATTTTAATTAACTTTCAATTTTAAAGTTGAGATCATGTTAGTTTGGAATACTAAAAAGAAAAGAAAAGAAAGAGAAAAATAATGAATACCTTTATCTTACTCTTTTGCATGTGGCATGAATTTAAAAATTTCAAATAACAGCAAAATCTCATGATAAATTTGGAATTAATATTTTCCATACACAGCTTTACTAATGATCTTTTATAAGATTGTATGAAGTAGCAATTTCACAATCAGATCAATCTTATGAAGGATCTTTTATAAGTTGAACATTTTCCTGCTAAAGGGACTGTTAAATTACTTTTTAACTGGACATTGTCCAACAAGAACTCACCCTGTCATAGGAGTCCTCCATATCTCTGATGAGAGATGAAACATCTGACATTTTGCCAGCTCCGGCTGAAGACACTCTCTCATCTTTCTCTCTCTCTGATGTCTTCGTCTGACTGCCTCTCAGCCTTGTGCTGATCCCTGGTGAGGACCTCGAACCAACATGCTCACTTCTAGGAGGGGAGGAATCATGCATGGGGAGCTTTGCTGGGTATCTCCTAAGATCATCGTAGTGATCTCTTGTTGGGGATCCTTTGCTTAAGTGTTGTCCTTTTCCCAAGGGTTCACGGCTTGGCAATTTATCGTAGTAGCGAACCCCATCCAAACGCCCCATAGTATCCCCGTTGTAGCGATCTCTTATGGGGGATCCTTTGCTCATTTGTTGTCCTGTTCCTAGGGGTTCATGGCTTGCCAATGTATCGTAGTAGCGATCCTCATCCAAACGCCCCACCGTTTGACGTGTCCCAAGATCAATAATATCTCTTACTGGTAATCCGTCTCTCAATTGTTCTCCAATATTTGTGGGTCTGTGGCTAGGCAGTACAGCACTGTAATGCTCTTCATCCATTATTCCTGTTCCAGATGTAGGCAGTCTTCTTTCTGATGAGAAAGCTGGACCGCCTTGAACCGTAGAGTCCTGTTGCCTTGGCAACATGGCAGGATATGAGCCACTGATGTTGGTCACCCTGGAAGTGGAGGGTATTCCTCTAGACGCAGTTGAGAAATTGGAATCAACACCGGCATATGATACCGTTCCTTGATGTCTGCCTGTTGGGTCTTCAGATGTGGACAATCTAGGGGACCTCCGTCTCGGTGCAGACTTTTGCTGTGTAGTGCTGGACCTACGAAAGATAACAGAGAAGAGCTTTCTATAACTTAACTCAATGACAAGTAGCTCTATGCAACATTAAGATTATCATTCCTGATTGTACAAGAGAGCAAAATCACATATCAAGTATTTAAATTTTGTAGTGAATGGTGGCTGCACGACGGACGACGTGCAGCTCCGCATATCGATATCTCCAAAGGCGAAGTTGTTTTATGGGGTCGCAGCATTCAAAAGGCCAGAGGAAAAGATAGCAGAGTATTTGAGGCCGCAGATGATACCCATATCCCAAGTCCGACAGGCAAGCCTGAAAAGGAGAATTTCGATCGAGGGAACGGTACAGGAAGTAGGGGAAGTACATACTACCAACAAGGGCTCCAAATACCGACGCATCAGAGTTGGGGATAGCGGAACGGCCTCAATCCAGCTCACACTGTGGGACCACTTTGTGGATGCTGACATTATGGTGCGTCAAAAGGTGGCCATCTTCGGCGTCGAGACTGCCGAGTTTAAGGACCAGCGAACGGTGCAGTCCACGAAGTCAATGAAAATTGAAATCCAACCAAAGAGATCCAATTTCATTGGAGAGGTGATTGGCACTTCAGACCAAGAACTCATGACACCATATACACTGCTTGTGGAACACGTGCAGGATCACATCGTCCGAGAAGTGCAAGTGTTGGACACTACAACACTACAATATAATTACTCATAATTTTTGTCGCCTGACTGGCTGACAGTGTATTTTTGTTGCTCTCCATTCTTGTATCAATTTTGTAATTTGTTTAAGTGTTAATAGTTACATTTGTATATTGTATGTTTGTATATGTTGCAAGGAGGTCTTGGAACAACTTTGGTACATACGAGATCAAGATTGAGGAAATATTTTGTGATTTAAACGCCTTGAACCGTAGAGTCCTGTTGCCTTGGCAACATGGCAGGATATGAGCCACTGATGTTGGTCACCCTGGAAGTGGAGGGTATTCCTCTAAACGCAGTTGAGAAACTGGAATCAACACCGGCATATGATACCGTTCCTTGATGTCTGCCTGTTGGGTCTTCAGATGTGGACAATCTAGGGGACCTCCGTCTCGGTGCAGACTTTTGCTGTGTAGTGCTGGACCTACGAAAGATAACAGAGAAGAGCTTTCTATAACTTAACTCAATGACAAGTAGCTCTATGAAACATTAAGATTATCATTCCTGATTGTACAAGAGAGCAAAATCACATATCAAGTATTTAAATTTTGTAGTGAATGGTGGCTGCACGACGGACGACGTGCAGCTCCGCATATCGATATCTCCAAAGGCGAAGTTGTTTTATGGGGTCGCAGCATTCCCAAGGCCAGAGGACAAGATAGCAGAGTATTTGAGGCCGCAGATGATACCCATATCCCAAGTCCGACAGGCAAGCCTGAAAAGGAGAATTTCGATCGAGGGAACGGTACAGGAAGTAGGGGAAGTACATACTACCAACAAGGGCTCCAAATACCGACGCATCAGAGTTGGGGATAGCGGAACGGCCTCAATCCAGCTCACACTGTGGGACCACTTCGTGGATGCTGACATTATGGTGCGTCAAAAGGTGGCCATCTTCGGCGTCGAGACTGCCGAGTTTAAGGACCAGCGAACGGTGCAGTCCACGAAGTCAATGAAAATTGAAATCCAACCAAAGAGATCCAATTTCATTGGAGAGGTGATTGGCACTTCAGACCAAGAACTCATGACACCATATACACTGCTTGTGGAACACGTGCAGGATCACACCGTCCGAGAAGTGCAAGTGTTGGACACTACAACACTACAATATAATTACTCATAATTTTTGTCGCCTGACTGGCTGACAGTGTATTTTTGTTGCTCTCCAATCTTGTATCAATTTTGTTTAAGTGTTAATAGTTACATTTGTATATTGTATGTTTGTATATGTTGCAAGGAGGTCTTGGAACAACTTTGGTACATACGACATCAAGATTGAGGAAATATTTTGTGATTTAAACTTCAAATTGCTCTCTGCCTTGAAGGCTGCAAGAAGCCATATTCACTTGTACATGTAGTGCTATACGCATACTGTGTGTTATATTCTACCTTGGTTCAACAATCAAAATTCGCTCATCCTTGACTGGGGAGTCTTCATTCTTTTGTTGAACTGAATGGTGCACTGGATGTACAATGGATCTACTGAAGCTCAGCTTTATTGTCCTGCTGGTCTTGACAATAGACCAAGACTCTGCTGTTGATCTCTCTTCTTCACCACCATGTGTATATATACCATTAGTATATACCACAGGTATATGGACTTTAAAAGTGAGCAAGTACTTTAAAGTACGGATTCCATACCAATCAAACTCAACCGCAACATTTCAGTTGAAGTTACTTGTGTGCGGAGATGTCAGCTCAAACCCTGGGCCATCTGATTATGACCGCCGCAACGAAGACCAACATGTACTCAGAAATGATTCTTCACACAGTGATCATGGGGATCACATGGTGTATGACAGGTCCTTTCTCCTCCGATGTAACCCAGCTTGGAGCAATCTGTCCATCGACATCATTGATCAGGACTTGGATAAGCTGCTACAGAGAGAGAGAAGGGGAAATAGAGGAAGGGTAGCTGCATCTGTATGGCGAACCATAACTGATCTCAACATCAAGCAAGCACAGCGAGGCAAGAGAGGAGGAAAGAGAAAGTCAATGAACATAGATGTAACATTGCATCTTCATAGAGAAAGGGGGGCATACCCTTCCCAGAATGGAGCCAATGTGCATAATCTACGAGAGCTTATGCCTGCACATACTTCTGAACCAGTTTTAAAGTTAACGCTGCATCTATGGAATGCTAGATCTATACGCAATAAAACACTTGAAGTCTGTGACTACAACATAGAACATGACGTCGATATAATGATCATAACAGAAACCTGGTTGGCCAAGGATGATCCTGCAGTTGTGGAGGAACTTAAACCTCCTGGATACGCCTTCATGAACATCGCACGTGACAACGACACTCATGGTGGGTTGGAGTTTTGCATAAAGCGCATCTCAACCTGAAGCTGGAAACGAGGACTCTCTCATCGAGAACATTTGAATGTGCTCATGTGGTGAATGAGAGTGAACAGCTACACATTATTGCCATCTACAGACCACCACCATCACCGGCAAATGGCTTTACAACGAGAGCCTTTCTGGACGAGATAGATGAATTTTTCGGAAGGTGCACCTTGTTGAACGGCCATGTCATCATTCTGGGGGATTTCAACATCCACGTCGATCAACCTCATCTTCCTGTTAGTCACCAGTTTCTGAATCTTGTCCATGCATCTGGTTTTCACCAACATGTTTCTGCTCAAACCCACAACCATGGTCATACCCTAGACTTAGTAATATCCCGCATTGATGATGATATTCTGCATGATTGTGTTGTTTTGGACAAGGGAATGTCCGATCATTACCCTATTTGCTTTAAACTCAACATCATAAAAGCACAACTTAAAAAGGTCACCATCAAATCAAGAAACTATCGTCAAATCAACCCTAAACTCTTTAATGGAGATATTTGTACCACGTTGCAAGAAATTCCTTACAATGCCAATATTGACGAGCAATATTGTGAGGATCACACTGAATTGGCAAATAAATTTGCTCGATTCTTTGTGGATAAGGTTTCTCTTATTCGAGAAGTTCTTGACGGCCAAGCACGCACACTTGCTGCGAGGGTAGACCAACTACCGGCCGATAGAACTACTGAGGCTGATGTACTGGCAGCAGAGTTTAATACGGGTGTTTTCTCAAAGTTTACCGGTGTCAATGAAAAAGAAGTAAATGAAATTATTGGTAAAACTGCAAACAAATCTTGTGCTCTTGATTCAATGCCCACGTGGATTGTTAAACGTAATCTCAATTCCTTATTACCAATGATAATGTCAATTATTAATTGCTCTTTGGAAAGTGGTGTTTTCCCTAGTATGTTAAAGGAAGCATGTGTGATTCCACATCTAAAGAAACAATCTTTAGATCACTCTGAGCTTGGAAGTTACAGACCAGTTTCGAACGTTGCATTCATATCTAAGTTGATAGAAATAGCTGTCTCTAAAAGGCTTATTGCTCATTTAGATAATTTTGATTTACAGGAAGAGTTTCAATCAGCTTACAAACGTCATCACAGCACAGAATCGGCCTTACTTCGTGTCAAACATGATTTTCATCAAGCAATCGACCGAAGACAAGGAATGATTCTGGTGCTGTTAGATCTAAGTGCAGCGTTCGATACCATTGATCATGCCATGTTGATTAAGCGTTTACAAACAGAATTTTGCATTTGTGACACTGCTCTGGAATGGTTTCTGTCATACCTGAGTGATCGGTCCTTTCGAGTTTCTGTTCAGGATCGTATCTCAGACAAAGTACCTCTCAAATGCGGAGTCCCACAAGGCTCCGTACTCGGACCTTTGCTTTTTACATTATTTGTGAACCCATTAGGAGAAATACTTAGGCGTCATAATGTGCAATACCATATATATGCTGACGACATCCAGTTGTACTGTAGTTTTGATCCCAAATGTGCATACAGCCTTCAAAACTCACTTAAGACTTTAGAAGATTGTATTCAAGAAATTAATGACTGGATGATTGTAAATAGATTAAAATTAAATGAAGAAAAAACAGAAGTTCTTGTAATGTTATCTCCCAAACTAAGTCATTACCTTCCACAAGAGGTTAAAGTCTCTGTTTGTAGTACCCCAGTTGATGCTTCAAATACAGTCACAGATCTTTAGGGGTCGTATTTGATTCATCTTTGTCTATGTTTGACCAAGTCACTGCACTATGTAAATCTGTCAACTTTCATTTATACAATATATCTAGGATACGAAAAATGTTAACGCAGGAAGCCTGTAGTCATGTTATGTGTTCTCTTGTTTTAAGTAGATTAGATTATGGAAATGCTCTTTTGATAAATACTCCTCGTGTTGAATTAGAGAGATTACAGCGCCTTCAAAACCGTGCTGCGCGCATTGTTTTGAGAGCCCGGAGACAGGACAGTGCAACTCCATTATTACATTGGTTACACTGGTTGCCAGTTCATAAGAGAATCGTATATAAAATAGCACTGTTTGTTTATAAATGTACTCACAATTTTGCCCCAGGTTATTTACATACATTATTAAGTGTTCATACACAAGCCAAATATAATCTTCGTTCAAGTGTAGACACATCAAAGTTAATGGTTCCAAGAACAAATTTAAAGGGTGGGGAACGTAGTTTTCATTTTGCTGGCCCTACGGTATGGAATAATCTGCCATTAGAATTAAGGTTGTCCCCCACAGTTGATATATTTAAAAGAAATTTAAAAACATATTAATTTTTTTTGTAGATTGGAGAGGTTGTTCAGCGCATTGAACAGTTTTTAACTAAAAATGCGCTATATAAATGTTAATTATTATTAAATAGTGTTTGAATTATATTATCAAGAAATTAAATATAACATGATTTATTTATTTCACAAAACATTTGGAGATACAAGATTTAAGAAAAAAATACAGCGAAGGAATGAATCAATGATAAAAACAGAGAAAAGGACCACACTCTTACCCAAATCTGTGATATTCTGCTTCATCTGGAAGTCTCTTTGCCAATTGTGGTGTTAGCCCCACATGTTCACGATCCTGTGCTGTTTTGGTAGCGGCCTGCTGTGATGTGAAGCGAGGTGACCTGCGATATGGCACGTATGACTCTGGTGCTACTCTCAACCCTCTGTTGTCATCTAGATAAACAAATAATTGTTTAAAATTAGCAAAAGTCAAGCTTGCCCATGGATAAGCAAATTATAATTTGTCAGATCATCAAAAATCGATGATGCAAAATACTAAAATATTGCCGGTGTAATAAAATGAGAGACAATATGGGCCTAGACATGTTTATGCTAGCAGAATCTTCATCAGAGGCAAAATGATTTTTTTTAAACCATCAAAAAGATTTAAATAACAGTTTAGTTGCCTGATTAGTTTATGAATGATTTTCTTTATTTCAAGGCCACAGCTTTATATTCTAAACCATCAGAAACTAGATGGATCTACGACTGCGCGCAGTCGAAAATTATGCCTCCGCTATCACACGATTTTAATATCAAGCCCAAATTAACATGCATTGAATCAATTTTGTTCATATATTTTTAAAGTCCTGTGACCTTGAACATATAACCCCAAATGTTGATGGCTACATTGGCTCCCTAAGAAACATTCAGGTACCAAGTTTGATTGAAATCTAACATTTAGTTCTTGAAATTTTGCCATTACAAGCCATTTTCACATTTATATTGAGTCCTGTGACCTTGAACTTTGACCTTATGACCCCCAAATCTAATCAGATCATTGCCACCCGAATATGTACACTCATACCCAGTTTGAAATTGATCCGTCAACCGGTTCTTGAGATATCGCGAAAACATGGCAATTTTTGCACATATATTGAGTCCTGTGACCTTGACCTTTGACATCATGAATCCCAAAATCTAATCAGATCATTGCCACCCCAATATGTACACTCATACCACGGTTGAAATTGATCCATCAACCGGTTCTTGAGATATCGCGAGAACAAAAACGGGACGGGCGGACGGACGGACAACCCGAAAACATAATGCCTCCAGCCACTTCGTTGGCGGAGGCATAAATAAAACAAAAATAGCATGATATAATGAGGCAAACAGAGAAAGTGAGTTACTTTCAGCCTTGAGTTATCTATGAATAATTATGAAAATGTTGTCTCAACAGAGTGCCTTAAATGTAGAGTCAAAGTGCAATGTGCTTCAGACAACTTGTATAAGATTTGTTTTCCTACCTTCATTCGACAATCCATATTCTCTACTCTGTGACAGTCTCGATGTCTCTCCAAGTAGACTCCCCAACAGGCTGCTGTGCGGTGAAATTCTCTCCTTTGTATAGGCACTGGTGCGTGCTGGCTTTGTGACAGTTGTAGAAGTGGCTGGTTTGGAGGCTGGGGAAGAGAAGGAGGCTGTGGGTGGAGCCTGGGGCCATGATACGGTGGAGAAAGAGCTGCTCATCTACAGGAGGAAAATATTTGAAGTTAACTCTATCTAGTATCTAGTAACTTTGTTGTCCTGTGCAAAAATGTATGAATGTTTGATCAAATGTGTCAATATGTGATTTGATATGTCCTCTGAGTATCGTGTGATGGTTGGTAAAATGTGTATTTTGTGTTCTGATATGTCCACTAGGATGTGCAAAAATTTCACGTTAATAGATATTATATGGCCGAGTAATGAGTGAAAGTGCAAAGTGATATTGGCTAACTCATTGCAATGACCTTATACACAGTAATAACTTTCTAGTGGATAATTCAAAATCTAAACACTTCAATCGCACATATATTTTTTAAGAAAGGGAAAAAAAAAGGAAAAAACAGTTCCATGCTTCTATTGGTAATATGAATACAACAAAGTATAAGAGAACCACTGGAGTTCATGTGGATTTGGACAATGTTACTATACCCATCACAAAAAGTTCCGCAATTCAAGTTTGAGCGTTCATATCTCTATTACTTTATTACCGTTCATGAATTTGGTATCACTGGAAAGCTTGTATTCTCCCCTTTACATTGACATGACATTTACTATGAATATTTTATCATGTTATGTGCATGACACCCGAATATGGGGCAAAGTCCAAAGTGAAATGTCACAAAATGCATTGATATTGTCAACAGTGTACCCTCCTTTTGTTGGGAGAATAAAGTATTCTGAATGATGTTAAGTCGGTCATGCATGAATGTCATTGGCGTATTATCATTTTCTTTGGAGGATGAAATGTGTCTTTATCATTTTGAGGTGGTGCAATAACGTTTGTGTATGTTCTTAGGAAGATGTACTAGTAATAAGTTTTATTGACTGATTGAAAGTTTGTCAGTTTTCCAAGTTTACACAAAATTCACCACAATTACAGTACAAACGCCTCTTTCCATTGTCCAAACAACATTATTGTCTTCATGACCACTTCAAAATCATTCCATCCTCCAGGGGAAATGATTGACATCATGCATGACCGCCTCAATATCATTCAAAATATCATTTTTTCTCCCAATGACATGATCAATCATAATGCAATATCAATGCATTTTGCAACATTTCACTTTTGACTTTGCCCCATATCTCATACCAATGTAAAGGGGGGAAAGTAAGCTTTCCAAACAGCTTCATGAACAGTAATAAAGTAATAGGAGAGATATGAACGCTCTTACTTGAAATGCTTTTTTGCAATAATCTGTGTACAAATCAAACATAATGATAATTTATCAATCAATCAATAAAACACAATACATCTTCCTAAAAACATACACAAACGTTATTGCACCACCTCGAAATCATACCGACACATTTCATTCTCCAAAGAAGATGATAATATGCCAATGACATTCACGCATGACCGACTTAACATCATTCAGTCCACTTTATTCTCCCAACAAAAGGAGGGTATAACTGTTGACAATATCAATGCATTTTGCGACATTTCACTTTTGACTTTGCCCCATGTTCGGGTGTCATGCACATTACATGATACAATATTCATAGCAAATGTCATATCAATGTATAGGGGGGAATACAAGCTTTCCAATGATACCAAATTCATGAATGGTAATAAAGTAATAGGAGAGATATGAATGCTCAAACTTGAATTGCGGAACTTTTTGTGAGGGGTATAGATCCCTTTAAGTTTCTTAGTAAAAATTGAAATATTGAAGTGATGCATTGGTAACTTTGTCAAATTCAACCAAAATCACTTGAGCTTTCACACTTATCTTATACATTGTTGTTTGGCTATGGTTAGAAGAACAAAACAGGTTTTGATTATATAAATATCTCTCTAATAATGGAGATATTTAAGATTGAATAGAAAAGTGTCCTGGAAGGCTTTTCTATTGTAGTCAAAAGTATCAGAATTCTGATATTCTGATCATTAGTAATATCCAAATTTGGATAATGGGGATAAGATCTAACCAGACAAAGAGAAAAAAAAAGATAATTACCTTGAATGGATACTTGCTCCCATCCTGTAGGGTGGGGGTCTCATCCAAGGGGCCTTCCGAGAGGTCAAAGGTCGCTTGGATCTGTGAAAGCGGTCCCTCGGACAGGTCAAACTGCCCAGGACCAGGAGAAGCCTTCTTCTGCACAGCGTCTTTGTATTTTGTGGCTGCAAGATAATGACAAGCAATGGTCAATGGGGGAAGGGGTAAGGGGTGGCTACGGGCAAGCATGAAAGCACAAATATTTGAGCTTTATAAGCTTATTTTTATGAAGACAAAAAGTATGTTATTTGGGCAAACAATTTTAGCCTAAACTTGCCTGTATGCCCATGACATTATGCGACTTATGCCCATCATATGAGACTTACGTTTGGCCCGGCCTTCCCAGTAACTAGCTGTCTCCTCTCCAAGTTTGATGAGTTCTGCGGTGGAGTCACTCAGCTCAGAGTGAGCATCGGCTGCTTGCCCAGAGATACTGCTTGGCAGGGATACGTTGTCAATCGACCTGTGAGCAGGGGTAACATTTCAATTCAATTTTGTTTAACTTCTCAAGTCTGCCTTCATTAATCTAGAATTCTGACATTTTGATTTTACTTGTTAAAGGGTAATTCCACCCCAGAAACGTGATGTTTGCTATTGAATAAAGTTAATATGAACGACCATGAACAAAAATATGACAGGATGAACTTTGCTACGATTTAATGTATCGTTTGCAATTTGCTATCGATAGTGACGTCACTTGCGAGCTGCAGCCATTTTGACTTGTACATGAAAATTTTACAAAATTCAACTTTTCTCAATAACAAAGCAAATTTATGGGCTTACAACTTCGAAAGTAGTTGGCCCATCGATATTCTTCTATGAATTCGTGAAACAAGCAGAGAGAAATTTATTTTTAGTAACAAAAATTAGAAATAGGTGTATTTTCATGTACTAAAGGCATGGCGAGTTGCTCGTCAGTGATGCTGCATTTGGCGGCAATTTTGAAACGATCGCTCATTACTACATGATGTTCAACTAGGCCTAACTCCGTGTTTCTTGTCCGATTTTGATCAAATTTTCACCACTTATGCCTCTTATTCTCCTTATTTTGATAGTCAATGAATAAATCAGGCCTGGAATTCCCCTTTAACCAAGAGCTTACAGGAACCTGGTGTATCTTGTACAAAAGTATGGGATCGTTGTGGATCTCAAAGCAACAGGTAAAAGCATTTTTTTTAAAACTTGTGTCATTAACCCATAGACCCTAGCCAAAGTATTTTCAGGAACAGTCCTGAATGGGTCAAATGAAGAAAATAGTTCAAAGCAGCTAATCCGCTAAAAAATTTCCAGGGTAAAAAAAATGAGAGTTTGTAGGAGCCTAGCTTTAAATCCTAGCAGGAACTTCATCATGGCAAAACTTATTAATCAAACATGACATACCTTGTGGTTGAGAGAAAACTGTGTTTGTGTGATTGCCCCCTTCTCCGTCCAAGCTCCTCTTCTGTTCCTGATGGTGATCTTGTGACTTCTGTGAGTGGTTTGAAATCTGGAAAGAAACAATTTGTTTAACATTTACCAAAGTTTAAATACTGATCACTAATAAATCATTGTACTAAATTAACATTTCATACATTATATTTCAACTTGATCAAGTAGATTATTAGTAAAAAATTGCTAGCTGTATGTTAAAAAAAAATATTTAAAAAACAATCTGTTATTTTCATAAATTAATAAAGTAGTATCACCTGTATGCTTATTAGCTGCTCCAAGACCTCTTTAAAGTTTAGATAGTGGTCAAATTACTTTCTGACAAAATCCCATTTGGTTTCATTTTTAATGGGAAATTCACTAAATGTATCTACAATTACAGTAAAACTTGTGTATCTAGTGAAAATTAGGGGAAACAAGAAAAGTGGCCATTGAAGACAGACAACCTCTATAGACAAGTTCCATAACACTGCATTTCTTTTCAGGGGGACATTTTCAGTGGCCCCTATAGGCATGTTGGCCGTTATATACAGGTGACAGATTTTACTATAAATCTCAATAAATAATTTCCCATTCAAAAACCATACTGTAAGTAGCACTGGATGTCTTGCTATCTATCTGCTCCATCACATAGTTAATTAGCTGCTCTGAAGATGGTGATCAAATCACTGTCTGACAATATAGAAGTTCACTCCATTCATCTATAATCATTTCAATAAATGATATTCCATACCATCAGTTCTACTGGAAGACTATCTGCCCTATCTGCCCTATCTGCCCCATCACAAAGTTATAAGCTGCTCTAGGATATCTTGGAAAGTGAAGATGGTGGTCGACTACCCTAACATAATCAATTCTTTCTTTATTTTGATGGAAAATTTGCTAAATTCATCCATAATTACGTACTTACCATCTATTTCACTGGAGGTCTCGCTATCCCCTATCTGCTCCAACACATAGTCTACCAGCCCTTCCAAGATCTCTAGCAGATACTGGATGGTTGTCTCGTCACCGTCGGCAACTGCCTCACCGGTGATGTGAGACAGGTCGCAGTGCAGGATGTCCGAGGCCAAATGGTCAACCACGCACTGGACATTGTGGATTTCATCTTCTCTTGTCACTGGGTTATGAATTATGCCTTGGATAAGAAAACATTAAAACATGATTTCAAGTTTTAAAATACTTTAATATCTATTTTGACTGGATAAGTGAGAATATACATCAACTTATAAGTTTAATGAAGTGTGCAAACTCTTCTTATTCACTTCAACTGTTGCAAATTTCAGCACCGTATGAAAAGGCAACTTGTATTCAAATTGAAGGAAATAGTATTTGGTCGACATTCAATAGACACCTCTCTGGTTAAAGATTTCCTTTTTCACTTTACTTTAATTTATGAATTTATTGAAGTGAATAAATATGATACAGCTAATGTACATTACTCTCACAGTATGTATCAAGTGAATGTCATAATGGCACAATCTCTTTCTCAAGGGACTTCGCAAGCATTCATGACACCTACAACAATTGATCAAGTTGAATTCCATATTTGTTGAAGTTCAAGGGTTCACCAATAAAAATGCACCCTGCAACTAGGACATGTGAAATAGACTAAAAGTACTCATAGTCATACCAGTTAGTCTGTCCCCAAGGACCCCCTCATAGAGGGTGATAAAGGCAGATGGTTCACATTCTGACAACTTCCTGACAGGCGGGATGCGAAACTTGTGAAACAGATCATTGGCAACTGCAACATAGTCTTGTAAGAGAAAACAGAAGCATATTTAGTGGAGATGTCACAATATTTCAATTTCAATACTGAAAGTTGCTTATATAATTACATGCAAGATATAACTTTTCATAAACGTGAGCT
>JBAMJV010009143.1:0-12917 GCA_037951105.1 Echinarachnius parma | reverse complement strand
TAGTGATCTGGAAGAAAATATGTTACCAAAAAACACTTTGTTAAAGGGATAGTAGAGTTTTGGTATAGAGGGCGCTACATAAATATTTTTTGTGAGATAATATAAGTCAAATTTGAAAGAGCATACAATTTTAATGACAGAATAAACTTTATTTGATCAAAATCGGTTCGGAAAGGGCTGGAATATTTACAAACATAACCATTTGTAATAATTGTGGGGCCCCACAATTATTCAATAATTGTAACCCAGCCGTGACAAAAAATTAAAAAAATGCCTCCTCTTTTAAAAAAAATTACAAAAGAGGTTTTTAAATAGTTGTTGATTATCTCTCTATCTAATCACTATTTAAAAAAAAAACCATCACATGCACATTATTTTATTTTAAATGGTTTAAACCGATGAGTTTTTAGAAAGCACCCTCTTGAGTTTTAACGGCTCCTTTTGAATGATGACAGGCTCTTGGTATTTTTAAAATTTAATTTGAGCATGGTGGAGTTATAACTATTAGTTTGTAATGTAATGGTGCAGGTTTTCGTAACTAAAATTCAGTTTGACCAAAAATGTACTCTCTTTACCAAAACTATCCCTGTAATTCCCAAACTGTATTTGTCTTTTTTTTGTTGCTGCAGGAAACAAACTTCGTGGTCTAGCGGAAGAGATAGTGATACCAACTTGTACAAAAACCCACCTTACGACTCCAACGATGCTGCCGAACAACCACCTGATATTGTACTCTCGGTGATGAACGCAGGTATACTATACATAATTGCCACAACATGATTTATCCACGCTGCATTGAATGAATTGCTTTAACAAATAAGTGTTCACATATTCAATACCGATACACCCATGGGTGGTATTCTACTAACGTAGGCTGGACTAAATGGACATAACCATTAACTGGTACAAACCATTCCACCCCAGTGGAATGTGACTAACACATTGATTGTTGGCATGCACCACTGGAGATAAACCCTATTGTTTCTCCTCAGACTATTATTCCATTGACATTGGGTGATTTCAAGTATGGTGTTTAGGGCTGGTGTTAGTGTTTATCAAACTGATATTTGTGTGTAATAAACACTAACACCGGCCTTAAACACCATACTTGAAATCACCCATTGTTTAACAACTCACCAGTTACATTATGTCCTCTGACTAAAAGGACAGTATATAACTAGAGACATGTTCAAGCATGCCATTCAGTGGCGTACCCAGGATTTTTTAAGGGGGGGGGGGGTTATTTTGTAAAAAAATTCCAAGCCGAGACCAAGTACCTTCAAAATTTTCGAGACCGAGACCAAGGACCTTCCAAGTTGAAAACCTCTCTCAGTGCTTCGAAACATTTTGGGGCCGAGACCAGGGTTTAGTCGGTCGAGACCAGGTTTTAGTCAGTCGAGACCAGGTTTTAGACGGTCGAGACCGCTTAAAAGTAGTCTCGAGACCGGCTGGGTACGCCTATGATGCCATTTGAATGTCAAGCCCCCAATTGTCTGGATGTCTAATGACAAGAAACAATCAGAAGTGGTGCATGCAAGGGCGTCGATTTCTTCTCGCCATTGGGGGGGGGGGGGGGGGATGATTCGTAATTTTGACCATCTCTGGCGAGGGAGCGAAGCGACAACCCAGCAGCGTGCCCGGGTTTTTATGGCTGAGGGGACGGGGAGGGGGGGGGGGGGGGGTTAGGGGGCACCAAAGATTTTGAATCCAGCTGTTTAGAAATTGGAATATTATTAAGTGCGCATTGCAAGCATCATGTTATGAGGTGGGCTTTATCCAAGATGAACTTTAGCCTAATAGATACATATATATAAGCATTCAGATGGAACCCTGAATAGAATAAGTCAAGGGATACCCACATTGGGAAGCTTATTGGGGGTCCAGGAGGCGGAGCCCCCGGAAGCTTTGGGATTTTTAATATCCAGATATAAATCTGTTGTCTATATGTAAATATAGAGTTAACTATTCCTTAGTTAATTGGCTTTTGATTTAGCTGTTTAGAGATTGGAAGATTAAGAAGTGCACATTGCAAGCTCCTGATATGATGAGGGCACTGTCCAAGTATGGATGAATTTTAGTCTGATAGATAAATACTGTCGATTGCAATTATCCTGATGGAACCCTGAATAGAATAAGTCAAGGGATACCCACATTGGAAAGCTTATTGGGGGTCTAGGGGGCGAAGCCCCCGGAAGCTTTATGATTTGTAATATCCAGAAATACAATTAACTATTGAATAGTTAGCTCAATGTTAGTGAGCGAAGCGCAGACGCACAGTGGGCCAGGATCGCCTGAAAGTTTGCCAAGAGAGAAGTCCTGAATAAAACTATTTAATGAGTACAAGGCTGGGACTGAGTCAAATAACTTTAATGGGGGTTCCAGGGGCGCAGCCCCGGAAGATTTTGGATTTGGGCAGTTTAGCATTATCAAAAAGTGGTTTAAAGAAGACTATAGTAACAACTTCCATTCATGAGAGGGTGCAATGCTTCTTAATTTTAATGTTATTATATATTTTTGAACCCCAAATATTGGGGGGGGGGGGGGGATGATAATACAGGCCATCCCCCCACCTGAAATATTGGGGGGGGGGGGGGGATATATCCACCCATCCCCTCCCCCCCCCCCCCCCCCCCCGTAATCGACGCCCCTGTGTGCATGACAACTATCAATGTGATTGTTAAATTCCCTTTGTCTGAACTGGTTTAACTGGTTACTGGGAATATATGTTTTTTAGTCTAGCCTAAGTTGATAAATTTAGTAGAATACCGGCCAACTAAGTATAAAGTTGTTTTAATTATTCTCGTGTATTTTCTTCAACGCATCCATTATCACAATTGTTAATTTGTTTTAATATGATTCAACTTACATAGCATTTTACGTTTGTTGATCGTTTAATTGTACACTATGATTAGTAGTTTTTAAACTTGTCCCTACCATATATCCATTACTCCATAATTGTAAGTGTACAGCTGTTTCCCTTATTAACATGAGCATTAGTATGAAAGTTTATTTGTATTTGGTTTTCATACGAATTAGCGTTTTAAACTTACGTCACAGAGGTCAAGTAAGGTTGCAACGCTGACGAGGTCTGTAGATGAGAGCCGAACATTTCGGAGGTAAATATTTGTATTGTGATTAAAAGTCTAAAACGCTAATTCGTTTGATTGAGTATTCTTTTCAAATGTAATATTCTCTGCCTGTATATCAACATTTGGGAGAATATTCCGTTTACGTAACATAAATTTTCACTTTATTTCATCCAATGCAGATGAAGCTCGGGCTTTAGAGTACGCAGAAATAGACGGTTACCAGTTAATAACAATGGGCCCTGCGCAGGTACAGACCGGGGAAGGTGACTACCAGGTCTTAACAGAGAATCGGTCACAAAAGCCATCAGACAGCGAGTATACATCCCTCTCAATAAAAGCTTCACCACCGTACACAGTGTCGCAGCAAGACAGTGACGTGTACCAGGAAATCACTGTGGGCCCTGCGGGAGTCCAGACCGGGGACAGGGTCTACCAGGTCTTAACCGAGAACCCTTCACCAACTCCATCATTCATGTTAGGCAACCCGCATATGTGTCTCTCGATAAAAGCTCCACCTCAACACACAACGTCACAGCAAGACAAGGACGTCTACCAAGAAGTCGCCGTACCTGCTCAAGACAAGACCGGAGAAATAGTCTACCAGGTTTTAGATGAGAATCCATCACAAACGCCATCAGACAACCCGTACACGTGCCTCTCAATAAAAGCTGCACCACAACACCCAATGTCGACCCAAGACAAGGACGCCTACCAGAAAATTGATGTACACTCGCAAGTCCAGAGCGGGGACAGACACTACCAGAAATTAGTTGGACATCCTTCGAAAAATGCAGGGGATAGCGTGTATACTCCCCTTTCACTAAAGGACCCTTCACATAATCTCCCGCAGACAAACAACGGGCATAACGAATTGTCACAATCAGGTACTAGCGAACATGTCCCCAAAATTGCAGATGACCGAACTTATTTCACTCTTGAACAACAATTTAATGACTCTACGGAGCAATTAGGAGAACTTTATGACGCCAATGTTACCGAATATTCCGAAGAATCGGGTGACATTCTAAATGAATCATGCAGTAGTCATACCTATTTCACTATCGAAAAACAATCGAAAGACTCTACGAAGCCATACGGACTTCACGAAGCCAATCTTACCGAATATTCCGAAGAATCGGGTGACATTCTAAATGAATCATGCAGTAGTCATACCTATTTCACCATTCAAAACGAATTAATAGACTATATGGAGCAAAAGGGACTACAAGAAACCAATGCGTCCAAAGATACCGAAGAATCGGGTGACGTTCTAAAGGATTCTAGTAGTCATGCCTATTTCACTCTCGAGAAAGCGCCCAGAGAAACATCATCAGAACACTATGATACCTTGGAACCTCCTCCTGAAGAGTCTGGATCATCTTCTGATGTTTGTGGCGACAATGGTGACCGTCTCTATTTCACTCTCGAGAAATACCAGAATTAGGTGCATCATATCAAGGGCATAATGATACATTCGAGCCGATTGGAGATTCGGTGACTTATTCCGATAGCTCTAGTAAATACACATATATTAAAAATCATAAGATGGTGCATCAGTAATGGATCTAGTAACTTTGTTGACATGTGAACAAATTATGAGTGGTTGATACAATGTATACTGTTGTTATATGATATGTCCACTTGGTGTTGTGTGAAAATTCTAAGTTAAATGGACGTTAAATGGCAGAGTAATGAGCAGAAATGCAAAGTGATATTCACTTACTCACCTTGTACACAGTTTTCGTGGTCCAGTGGATAATTTAACATCTGAACACTTCATTCGTAAATATCTTTTTAACGAAAGGAACATTTGGATAACCGAAACCAGTCCCATGCTTTTATTGTTAATACGAATACAACAAGGTATGAGGGAACCGCTAGAATTGCAATTGGATTTGAGGATTCGGACAATGTTACTAAGTACCTTTAAAGGGAACTGTCATACTTTAGAACCTGTATGATAATCGATAAATCATTCAAATGGCCACCCATAAATTACCTTTTAGATAACCACATGATTAACCAGCAAACAAAGAGAAAGATTCAGATTTCCGCAATCGTTTCGGTTAGCAGGGCGCATATCACTCTAAAAGCGGCATTGTACGACAGTAGATCTTCCGTCTCATTCACGGGAGGTCGTGGGTTCGAACCCCGGCAGGGTCATACCAAAGACCATTATTAAAATGGTGCCTACTGCCTTCCAGTCAGGCGCTCGGCAAATATAGAATGGAGTGAGATAATTATAACATTAATGGTATGCAGGGCCCGCTAGAAGAGCAGTGTTCGACACTGAGGTGGTTACCCTGGTTAATAAGACGTTAATTTATTAGTAGGAGTAGTAGTAGTAGTAGTAGTAGTAGTAGTAGTAGTAGTAGTAGTAGTAGTAGTAGTAGTAGTAGTAGTAGTAGTAGTAGTAGTGGTAGTAGTGGTGGTAGTGGTAGTAGTAGTAGTAGTAGTAGTAGTAGTAGTAGTAGTAATAGTAGTAGTAGTAGTAGTAGTAGAAGTAGTAGTAGTAGTAGTAGTAGTAGTAGTAGTAGTAGTAGTTGTAGTAGTAGTAGTAATAGTAGTAGTAGTAGTAGTTATAGTAGTAGTAGTAGTAATAGTAGTAGTAGTAGAAGTAGTAGTAGTAGAAGTAGTATTACTCCTAGAAGTAGTAGTAGTAGTGGTAGTAGTAGTAGTAGTAGTAGTAGTAGTAGTAGTAGTAGTAGTAGTAGTAGTAGTAGTAGTAGTAGTAGTAGTAGTAGTATTAGTAGTAGAAGTAGTAGAAGTATTATAATAATAAAGTCTCGCATAACATTATACATGAATCTCAATTCGTTTCTGCATAATAGTCTCGCATAATGTTATACACGAGTACTCATTCATCGCTGTACAATTTCTCTCATAACATTATACGGTGAATTTACATGGGAATATATGTATATACTTTAATCATATTAATTGATAGTTGTACATTACTTGTCATTGTTTTTATTGATTAAATATCATTTAGAACAGTAGTTGTATGACTCTGTTTGTGTTTTCTTTATTGAATGAATGGTGAGCATGATATTAGAAAGTAATCTAGAATGTGTATAATCCATAACTTGAACCAAGAAAATCATTGGCTTAACGGGGGGGGGGGGGGGGGGGGGGGGGCGATAGGGGACACACAAATAATTGTAGACATACTTTTTATTTATGTTTGTATAGATTTTCTCTTTTTGCTGTTTCTGGATTTGTCAAAATATCGGGGGCACCTCCCCTATATACCTAGTGCCCTCCCCCCTCCCCCCGTAGCTACGCCACTGCGGGACGAAGTGCAGTGGTCAAACATGACCATGTATATAAAGCTATTGTCGTATCTGAACTATGCAACTTACAACTGCACCCATCGATATCGATTATCAATCAATGGAAAACTTAGTTTTACAATATTCACGACCATTATATGGTACAGACACAGGATGAAATTCACAAAGGAGTTTTGTGTAAACCATTTTTAAACCGTGGTTTACATATTATATGGATTGCCATTTGTAAACTGATGGAGAAAGAAAGTAAACTCCTTACTTGTTAACAATGTTGATGATACGCATTTACTCAAGGCACGAATTAAATTTTTGTTTTCTCAGATGGTGAAATTTGTTGGTTAGCAAGCACTAACAGTCATATAAATAGAAAGTATAAATTGCTTTACTTGTCTACGAGCAGCACTCTATAGATGTAGACTAATAATGGTTTAAACACAAACCTTTGTTTTTTACACAAACCTTCTTTGCAAATCCGGGCCTATGCGTTTACGTTCCAGTCAGTCCCGAAAGTATTGATTTTTTTCTTTCTTTTTTTTACAAGCGTTTAAGTGATTCCCGGTACACATTTTACATTGTATTATACCGTATCTTGTATATTTTCATATTGTGAAGAGAAAAAAAACATTAACAACATCCGGATATCCGGTATTGGTCCACGGTCCACGGTTACCCGAACCTCCAGATACAAAGAAGCTTGATATAAATAAGAAATGCAATGAACGTTAGGTCAAAAGTTCGAGAAAAACAAAATACGAAAAGCAAAGAGCCCCGTCAGCCAGACCACGCACTGCACTGCATCCGAATGCTGCTGGCATCTCATGTATTTACATAAGGCATACGCCCCCATTTCAGATTTCAGTACGCCCCCGCATGTTTGCCAATGTGAGGCTACGCCACAATGGGGTTCACGGTCATTTTTACGAATCGCATTTCTGGCCTCCACGGCTCGCACCCTTCTTCTCATATAACTGAAACATTACTTATTGTTATAACAGAAAACAGAGGGGATGTTTGGGGTGTTCGAACACCCCCTTAAGCGAAAAATACTGTTTTAGGTTTTGAAACACACCCAAACTCCGCCACTGAATGAAGCTAAAACCCCCCTTGAACAAATTCCTGGGTAGGACTGTATACCTAGCGGTGTAACACGGACAATGTTTTAAATGAAGTGAAATTACTGAATTGAATTCAATTAAATTTCACATTTATGGATATAATTTTGTGTAAATTCAAACATAGAGGAAACTGACTAGAAATATTTAATGATTGAAAATAAGCAAAGAAAATTAGGTTTCGCCGGGAATCGAACCCGAGACCCCGGATTGCTAGACCGGTGCTCAACCATGGCGCCACTTAAAGGAGCCCTGCAACCAAATGCATGTTGACTTCTGTTTATCTGTATAAGTGTATACATCCAATACTTGTCAACTGTTTGACCTAAGTATGTTTTGTATATTTTTAAACATTTTATCAATTATTTACTTTATGTTGCTAAGCCCCACCTCATAAAAAACTCTCCAGAGTAAAATTCTAGTATTGACTAGTTGTGACATCATCTGTCAATCACTGGCCAGTTAACATGGGATGAACAAAAGAAGTACCAAAAAACATGCTCACAATAGCATCCGTCCTATACTGCTTCACCCCAGGTAAACGAGTAGAAGGGAATATAATTTACACTTAAAGTGATCCATTACATTAACTTAAAAAGATGTATCCAAAAGTAAATGTGATACTTCAATCCTTTGCCAATATCATTTTGTCGATTCTTCTGCAAGATGAGTGACATTGTTTAAACAGAATATAACAGTTTACGTAGTGTATTGATTTCAGATTTGTACGCCTACTGATATTTGCCTTGACTTTTATAAAAATAAAAAAAATGAAATAAAAAAACGTTCAACCATAACTTTCCCCATCATTAGGGAGAAATGTGAACAATGAAAATGAAATTATATTACTTATGTTACGTAATCATAAGCCAAGCAACGAGGTACAATGTATACTCTGAGTGATTTTAGTTGAATTCTAAAAATATATGCATCACTTTGCACAGTGCATTATTATTATGTTCTTCTTTCGGATCTACGGCCAGAAACCACAGATATTCTAGTTGACAAATCATGATTAAACACGGTGAAACAAAATCAAATGTACTTGTGCATTTACCATGGCAAATAACAAACATCACCAGACGAAACAACATCACAATCTGTTTGATTTTGTCACGCACAAACGGAACAAAGAGTTGTTATAAATAAAAGTGACGACATAACGATGAAATAATTATTTTGTTTACAAAGTCATTTCCTCATTCCGCGGTTTTGCATCAACAATACAACAATATTTCATACATTTCCACATCACTTTTTGACCGTTTTTCTCTCAAAGAATACTATTATCCTAATTAAACAACATTTGTTTTGTCCCCAAATCATAATCAAACACGATGAACCAAAATAAAATGTACTTGTGCTTTAACCATGGCGAATAATAAACATCAACCGACGAAACAACATTACAATTTGTTTGATTGTGTCAAGCACAAACGGAACAAAGAGTTGTTATAAATAAAAGTAACGACATAACGATGAAATAATTATTTTGTTTACAAGGTCATTTCCTAATTTTGCGGTTTTGCATCAACAATATAACAGTCTTTCATACGTTCGTACATCACTTTTTGGACTGTTTTGCCCAAATAAAACAATTATTTCAAAGATTTGTACAACGATCACTTCGCTGTCACAGTTTTGGATCATAATTAGGCCTGTTGCATTTTGTCAATTCTTCGTATGGTTATATCTTATGGCCATTATGCATTATACATGTATGTATTAAACTACGTTATAATTCCGTACAGTTGTTTGTTATTGTCGTTTGCATTATCGATATCAATTTATTTCACAAGTTTGTGTATCTGTATATTGCGACTGAACAAATTATAAGATGGCGTTGGCAAACAATCTGCACATAGCTCTCTTTATTTTGGTATCTTTGGCTTCATCGTCACAACTACAAGAATTGGGTGAGTATTACAATCTTAATACAAACTTTCAATAATCAATCCATTTTTAATGTTAACAGTATTTCTACATGTTGCATTAAAGGGACTTAGTAACGTTGTCCAAATCCTCAAAATAAAATTTTAATTCTAGCGGTTCCCTCATACCTTGTTGTATTCGTATTACCAATAAAATAATTGGACAGGTTTCGGTTTTTCAAATTTCCCTTTCGTTACAAAGATATGTACGATCAAAGTATTCAGATAAGAAAACTCTGGTGGAGTTTTTCTTACTGCGTACAAAGTGAGTGCAGTGAGTTAGTGATAACAACAATATACATTGCATCAACCATTCATCACTGTTTGCACATGTCAACAAAGTTACTAGATCCATTATGCAATATAATTCTAATTTTGTAATCTCCAAAGCATAATAGTATGTGTTAAAGGGATCTAGTAACTTTGTTGACATGTGCAAAAAGTGATGAATGGTTGATGCAATGTATAGTATTGTTATCCCATATGTCCACAGGGTATTGTGTGAAAATTTCAAGTCAAATGGACATTGCATGGCCAAGTAATGAGCGAAAATGCAAAGTGATATTCAATAACTCACTGCACTCACTTTGTACACAGAAGAAAAACTCGCCCGGAGTTTTTCTTATCTGAATACTTCGATCGTACATATCTTTGTAACGAAAGGGAAATTTGAAAAACCGAAACCTGTCCCATGCTTTTTTGTTGATACGAATACAACAAGGTATGAGGGAACCGCTATAATTCCAGTTATATTTTGAGGATTTGGACAATGTTACTTAGTCCCTTTAATAAAATGCGTATTGGAGTGATCTGATATTTCCACAAAGTAATGTGTGTATATTTCACGTTAATTAGATGTTTTTTTTGGCTGAGATAATAGCAAAAATGCAAAGTGATATTCCTTAACTCGTTGTACTTGTACACGGTATGAAATTATCCCGTAGACAATTTCATATCTAAACACTTCAATCGTATATATCTTTTGAACGAAATGGAAATTTGAAACATGCTTTGATTGTTAATATGAATATGATAAGGTATGAGACAACCACTCAAGTTCCAAGTAAGTTTTGAGAATTTGAACAATGTTATTTTCTCCCTTTAAAAACAGATCCGACTATAGTAACATTGGTCAAAATCCCAAATTTACTTAGAAGTCTAGCAGCTCTCACGTTCCATGTTGTATTTGGATTGGCAAAAGAAGGATGAAAAGGGGGTGTTTCACAAAGATCTTAAGTTGAACTTAATTCTACGTTGGACTTAGAAATTATGAAAAGCCACTAGTTTCTTTGGAACAATTTTGTAAAATTTTCTCTGAATGGCATAAAATGTTGATACAAATAAATATGTTTTATTATCAAGGAGGTTTCATAAATCTTGATATTAAATTGATAAAAAGTCTCAAATACTTGCATTTCTGCTTAATTATTCACTACTTATGACCCTTGCATTTCCTCCGACAGATTTCATTTATAGCCGTCAAAGGAACCGAGGACCAACCAATCCATATTGACAACATAGAGGTTTATGAGTATCCTCCAACTACGTCACCAGGTTAGTAGACCTAACATAAAACCTCGAGTTTTCATTAATATTACTTATAACCTATATCTCTGAATATATCAGCAAAGAATATATTATTTCAAAATAAAAATGACTTGAACTAAAGGTATGATAGCTTTCACCCCAAATGTGGTATATAATTTAGCCAGGTATTCAGAGTGTTTAATGTTGCCCGAATGTACAATGTAGTTATAAATACATTTTGTCCTTGAAAACTCTCGGATGTGTGTGTGGGGTGGTTATTAATACACCTGGGTGTGTTTCGCAAAGATCCCAAGTCAAACTTAGCACTAAGTTGGACTTATAAATAGAAAGCCACTTGTTTCTTTGTTCAATTGTTAAACAATTTCTTAAATAGTCCTCCAATCTTTTTTAAAATGATTAACATTTTATTTTCTGAAAGAGACTTCAAGTTGTTGATGTAAAGTTGTGTTGAAATATTCGCATGTTAACCTTATGATTACCATGTCTATCTCCGAATCTACAGATGGCTGTCCTTAATTTATAAGTCCAACTTAGAGTTAAGTTCAACTTAGGATCTTTGTGAAACACCCCCTGGCGCCGCCTCGCACGTCTGTGTTACTACTAAAATATATTCTTTAGATTAAAGGGATAGTTGAGTATTGGTCAAACTTAACTTTAGTAACCAAAACTTGCACCATTATGGTACAAACTAATAGTTATAACTCCACCATGCTCGGAAAGTATACACAGTTACAAACGACTAAGTAAAACCCCTGTTATCATTTTTTTTAAAAGCCGTTACCAATCAAGAGGGCGCTCTCTAAAAAAAAAATGGTTTTAGCCATTTTTCATACAAATGTGTGCATTTGATGTTTGGTTGAAATAATGATTCAATAGAGATATCATCAACAACGTTTTAAAAACTTATTTAGATTTTTTTAAAAGTAGTCTTAAGCATTTTTTGTTTCTTTCTAGAAAGTCAAAATTACCCCTGGCCGGGTGATATTTTAATAAAAATATGTTAATGGATATTTCAGTCGTTTCTGAACCGATTTTAATCAAATAAAGTTGATTTTGTCATTACAATTGTATGTTCTTTCAAATTTGACAGTCAGTTTTTCATTATGTAGTTTGGGGAAAGGACCATTTAGTACAGTCAAAAACTGTGATGATGGTTAATGACATTTTGCCATTCTCTATGCAGTACTATCGACGACATTGCCAGACAGCTCCTCGCCGACCACTCCAGTAGCAGGGGATAAAGAGCAGCAAGGTCAGTTCTCAATAAATCATTGTATTTTCGCCATTATCGACGTTATTTGATCCACGGTTATTTGATCCATTAACTGTATATTTTCACGAAAAGTGATATTTGAGCCTTTAAATCACAAACCAATGTCATTGTACGATTCTTTAGAGTGATATGTGAGATTTGTTTTAATAGAAAAGGAGTATTGTTTATTTTCAGTGAAAACAGAGAAAATCAATGGCTGACGTTATCCCGAACGTTCGCGTGAAACACCGAATTCGGATGTTCTTGATTACGGCCCAAAGCGCTTTAGATTATACTCTTTAATATCTATATAATTAGGAAGACATTTGACAAGTCAAAATCCATTACATTCTTCTGTTACCGTAAGCCAAACAACAATAGAAGTGTGAAAGCTCCAAGTGACTTTGGTTGATTTTTTCACAAAGTTAATGGATCACTTTGTAAAACAAATACATTTAATAATTATTTAATGATTTATGATTATGATTGAATTGGCCGATTGTTCAATCTATATCATCTTGTTTTCAATTTAATTTTTTTTAAATATTTTTTCCAACAGAAAATGAGATATCCGTTTCCGTTATTATTGTTCCAATCATGTCGGTGCTGATTGTGCTACTTGTCTGTGGAATACTAATTCTCGTCTTTATGTGGATAAGAAAAAGGTACGCATGTATCAGTAAATATAAATG
>JBAMJV010009142.1:0-15859 GCA_037951105.1 Echinarachnius parma | reverse complement strand
TAATGGTTTGTATACTCCGCAAAAAAAGAAACTGGACACTTGTATGAGACCAAATATTTCGTATTCATTAACGATAACATAATCCTGTATATCAAATTAAAGATACAATTACCCTCTTCAATATTCGCATGAAATCCAAATGAAATCATTCATGCATGACTTGTCACGGTCAATTAACCACACCAAGGTCTGTTTTCAAAAATAGCAAAAATGGAACATCCACTCAACCATATAAATGTTGATAAGCATAATGTAAAACGCTATATTCATGAGATGGCATAATTTTTCATTACAAATGTGATCTTTTCTATCTTCATCTCAATAAAAAGTATAAATGAAGACAAATTGTGAACGTTATATGTGTTATTTTCATCCAAAAGTAACAAAATGGGGAATTCCATGGCAAAGCTTTATTAGTCAAAACCACAGTTTGTGCCCTTATTTCAGCATGAAAATGGTATAAATTCTTCTCAAGAATTATACCGTAGTCCAAAGAGCTTCAAAAGCTGAAGTCACCCTTGGTCAAACAGTTGGGCATTGTATTTCCAGAGTTTGTTCATAACAATAAAGTTAAATAATGTCATAATTTACTTGCCCCGCTCATCTTGTTTTAAATGAAACGCTTACTATCACTTCAGTCGAATGGTGTGGTCCTCCATTGTTTTGCTATTTTTGAAAACAGACCTTGCTAGTGTTAATTGACCATGGCATTTCATTCATGAACGATTACACCTTTAAGCTATACCCTGCATGTAGAGGACTAAATTCCCTTTAATTTGATATATGATCATGTACACTTTATCGTACATTAATATGAAATATTTCAACTTATACAAGTGTCCAGTTTCTTTTTTTGCAGAGTATATTTTGCATAATATGTGTCTTCTTTGTTTCTTGTTTTTAATTATTAATAAAAACCGACATTATATTGCCAGTGAGGTAAATCTAACTGCATTTCTCCTGTAATAAGAATAATGTATTATATGTAGGTCTGATGTATGTAACATGTATGTTTTTGTTTAATGTTTAATACATATATGTAATACATTAGTGTATCAGTAATCAGAATCCCTACATCTATACAAAATATTTACCAACAAACCCATGGTCCAGTGAAAAGACAACAAACCCATTAACACTTTTTTATGAATGGATTGAACAAATAAAATAAAACAGTAAAGAACTTCCGACATTTTTGTTTTATCTCGTGTGATGTTTTTTTAGTTTGTAGGTATAATGGCGGGAACAGATTTGGTCTCGACTGTGAATACAGATGTTCTCAATGGGATTATCCCGAAAAATGCCATGGCTTCATGTTCTGCCTCCCGGATCCATTTGGATGCAAGTGTGACGTAGGAGTCAAGGGACTGGCGTGCAACACAGGTAACAATATATAGTCGAACCTGTTAAAAGGGATATTGAAATGTATTGTCTATATCATCAGGAGGGCTGTATGGACAATTTCATCTAAATATTAACTGCTTCCAAGGGAATCCACATCAGTTGTCGTTATAGCTGCATGGGTGGACCAGGTCTTACTACGCAGGTAGTCGCTGTAGAACAGGCTCTTATATACTTTACACATTCGATGGGTATACATTCTTAAGGGGGTGCTATACGTAATATAAAAAATCACAAATGGTTACTGTTACGGCATAATTGACATTATGAATCAATACGTTGGTATTAGCCTTGAACATTTTTTGGTGAAATTTGATACCTCGACCACCTCATTTGCATATAATATAAATAATAAGAAAAACATCCTTTTCATCTTACATCAAATCTATAAAAGATTTGTACTTCAAACTTTTAGAAAATAATATTTTAGGTTTAATTGAGGTAATCTATTGAGCTTTTCTTTTTAAATGACTCCTTTGTAGATATATGGGCTTAATTATGATTTATGAATAATATATTTAATTGTCCTAATTATATATTCATCATTACAATATCTTCTAAACTAAGATTGATTTCAAAATGTCCTCAATACATTTACTAAATCAGCATTCAAACACTCCACAGTCAAAATTTGACATGAATCAATTAATCCATGGCACCACAGCAGCAAAAATAAATTAGCCATATACATACAAAAAAACACGAACTGAGAAAAACACTGGAAAACATTAGACATTCTAAAACCTGACTGCATATTGATCCAGAGCACTCTTGCTAGTGTAAAGAGGCAAAGTTGTTGCAGTGATCTGGATATTATATAGATTAAACCTATAGATGGCAGCATTCATATTTAGAGGTTATATGGTCCTCCCCCTACTGCATACCAAATGAATGGTGAAACAAATAATTAAATTGAAGATTTTATAGCGGTTTTTCCGGAATCATGCATACAGAATTTAAATTCCCGTTTCAAGGTCAAAGTTAAAAATGTAATAAATTAATACAAACAAATATTTTTGTGGGCAGTTCTCGATTGTATTTCTGCCTGAAACTTGGTAATCATGTATAGAAAACATATCAACCAACTGATTTATGCAGAAAACTGAAACAAATTGTTCGATTTATTTGTTCAACTATTATTACGTAGATAATTGAGCTTTGGTATAGAGGTCGCTATACAAAATATTTTTTGCGAGATAATGAAAAACTGAGTGTCAAATTCAAAAGAGCATGCAATTTTAATGACAAAATAAACTTTATTTGAACGAAATCGGTTCATAAATGGCTGAAATATCCATAAACATAACCATTTGTAATAAATGTGGGGCCCCACACTTATTCGATAATTTTGAACCAGCCGTTAACAATCTTTTTTAAATGCTTCCTCTTTTCAAAAATTTACAAAAGAGGTTTTTAAATAGTTATTGATTATCTCTCTATCTAATCACTATTTCAACAAAACATCACATGCACAATATTTGATTTAAAATGGTTGAAACCGATGAGTGTTTAGAAAGCGCCCTCTTGAGTTTTAACGGCTCTTTTTGAATGGTAACAGGCTCTTTTCATTTTATTTCATTTCATTTTCCATGGGTGATGGTTCCAAACAATGTCAGGCAAGCAATGAATTGGAGATCCAGCGGCCGCCAAGAGGGCAATCGTCGTCCGGCCCCAACCCACCACCAAATACCAGCATGAAAGGAAAAGTTGTTTAGAACCATCACCATGCAACAACAAAAGCCCGTGACGCCAACTACTTCGGCACTCTATAAGGGCAAAATACAAAGGGCCCAAGGTGCTTATATCACAGAGGCTGCACTGCATCACTAATTATACGTGATACGTAAACAATGAATGAGTAAAACATACTATTATGGGCATCAGTCCTTAAAGTATGCATATTGTAACAATAATAATATTGCAGAATATTTCAGAATGTTTAGAGATACAGTGAGAGAGAAAGATATACAAAAAGAAAAAGGGCATAAAGAGAGAAAGATAGGAAGAATGAATATACAATGAAGGGGGAAGAAAGAAGAAGAAAGAAAAAGGAGAAAGAGAGGCATACAGAAAGGAAAAGGATGGAACAGAAAAAGGAGTAAATTTAATTATTGGTCAATCCACGGATTCATTCTTAATTTCTTAACTGCAAGTAGCATAATTATAAATAAATTGAGTTCATTGAATGTATATGCAAATAATGTGACATGATTGTACGTAATACACAAAATATTCCATGATACAGAAATTGAAGGTATTAATCATTGAGTATTTGTATAAAATGACATACAACTTATTGATCATTGATACAAATTATTGATCATTGATAACTTTAAAATAAGGCGAAATTAAGGAAATGTACAAATTCATCCTTAGTGTCCCAACTGAGAGTGGCATAGTTATAGATAAATTGAGTCCATTAAATGTATATACAAATAATGTGACATAATTGTACATAATACACAAAATATTCCATGATTCAAAGAGAGTGAAACATCTCGAATGAAAAAGAAAAGAGAGAAAAGAAGAAATAAAGAAAGTCCGGAAAAGAAAGAGAAAGAAAAAGAAAGAGAGACAAATTACATTGAAGGTATTAATCATTAAGTATTTATATAAGATGAGGGTTAGACGAGGGCTCAATTAAGGGCATTGAACGTACGAACTGAAAATGGTACAAATGAATTCAAGAAACGGTTGGTCCTACTCTTCAGGCTTTGTAGACGTTTACCGGAACGTAGAAGAGAGAAATATTTGTTTAGAGGGTGTTCTGCCTCCTGCATTATGTGTTTAACCTTAATGAGGACCTTTTTCCTGTGAACATCATCTAAATTAATTTGTACACACAATATCTTTGATGCTTGTCTAGTTAATCTATTAATCTTCTTCGAGTCCTTTTGCATGAGGCTACTAAACCAAACCACAGAACAAAACAATACAGCACTTTCCACAACAGATGAATAGAACAAATGTAGGATAGTATTATCTACATGGAATGATTTAAGCTTCCTCAAAAAGTGGAGTCTCTGGTAACCTTTACTGACAGACTCCTTCACCTGAGCTTCCCACGTTAGCTTCTCATCAATTACAGTACCTAAATACTTGTAAGTACTAACACGTTCAATTTCAGTCCCATGAATTTTCAATTTAGGTATATTACCATTTGTCTTCCTAAAGTCAATTATCATTTCTTTTGTCTTCTTTTCATTCAGTCTCAGACAATTTTCGTCACACCACGTTACAAAAGTCTTTACAGCTTGTACATAGACTGCATCATTGTTCTTAATGAGTCCAATCAGTGCAGTGTCATCTGCGTACTTCAGAATGTATGTATCTGGGGATATTGAGCGACAATCATTTGTGTAAAGAACAAACAGGATGGGTGATAAAACACACCCTTGAGGTGATCCTATATTAGTTGTGAGTTTTTCAGAAAAGGTCCCAGACACAGCTACCTGCTGTTCTCTGTCATGTAGAAAGTCACTTAACCAAAGTGTCAATGTTGGGTTAATACCAAACTGCATCAATTTTTCAAGCAACTTAACAGGAACCATGGTATTAAATGCTGATGAAAAATCTATGAATGTTATCCTGACATATTTTCCGCTTCCATCTGTGTGCTGCTGTGCTAGGTGCGTCAGGGTTAGCACAGCATCCTCCACAGATTTCTTAGGTTGGTACGCAAATTGAAGCGGATCCACATGCTGGGCAAGTGGATCCCACAGCCGCTTAAGGATTATTTTCTCTAAACACTTCATGACAACCGATGTCAGCGCGACAGGCCGGTAGTCGTTGTTCTCAGTCGGACGTCGCACCTTTGCAACTGGGATGATAGTTGCCGTCTTCCAACACTTCGGCACTGCATGCTCATCTAGGGATCTCTGAAACAAAGATGTAAACGGCACTGCTAGCTGATGAGCACAGGTCCTCAGCACTTTACCGCTAATACCGTCAGGACCCTTGGACTTGCGGGGATTCAGACGTTGGAACAGGCCCTCTACCTCCCAGGAGTTGACAGCAACGGGGGCGCCTTCACCATCCAGAAGTTGCTGTTGGACTTGGTTCATCTCCATCTTATGATCATCATTCTCGAACCTGCAATAGAATCTATTAAGATCGTTTGCCGTTTCTTCAGGGTTATCTGCAAAAAGAAATGGATCATTACGATTTCTTTTATAACCTGTCATTCTCTCCATACATTTCCATGCATCCTTAGGATTGTTTGTCTCAAAACACTGGTGAAGTTTATCTTTATACAGTGACTTTGCATTCTTTACAACTTTCTTCAATTTTTTTCCTGCATCTTTAACTTTCTGCGTTTCTCCATCATTAAAAGCTTTCCTTTTCTCATGCAACAACTGTTTGAGCTCTTTAGTTATCCATGGTTTTTCATTCGGATAAACTGTTTTAGTTTGGGTTGTAATGTGCAACTGTTCACAAAATAGAACATAGGCATTAATAACTTCCACAGTGCCATTAAGATTCAAGTCATCACCATCCTCCAAAAGCACTTCCCAATCGGTGAGGGCGAAACAATCTTGAAGCTTCTGGATTGATTCTGCATTCCACACTTTAACTTGAATCTTCTTGGGCTTAACTGTTTTTAATCTTTGGCGATACTTAGGCAACAAATGAATCACACAATGGTCCGACTTGTCGATTGCAGGACGGTTCATAGATTTATATGCACAAGGGACTGAGCAGAAACACTGATCAAGAATGTTATTTCCCCGTGTAGGTTTGTCTATACATTTCTCAAATCTGGGTAGAACGTCATTCAGTTCGCATTGGTTCACATCGCCCAGAACAATTATTGGTGAATCTGGTGATAAGCCTTCAATAAATTGCACAGTTTCATACACAACATCAGAAGCTTTCCTTTTATCTCCATCTGGCGGTATATACACCAGTATAACAAAGACTTGATTGAACTCTCTGGGTAGATAAAAAGGTCTGAAAGATACACAAAGTAATTCAATGTTGGGGTCACATAGTGTTTTCCTTACACAAACATTCTGACACCATCGTTTGTTCACATATATGCACACACCTCCTCCTCTGGATTTCTGTGTAGCCTCTCGGCATCTGTCCTGTCTAATTAGATCATATCCTTCGATCTCCACAAGTGAATCTGTCAAACTTGAATCAAGCCATGTTTCAGTAAGGCAAATGATACTGGAGTTTCTAAAATCTGCTAAATATTTACAGCTTGCTCGCAGTTCATCAATTTTATTTCTGACTGACCTGATATTTACTAAGTCATGTGTGATTTTGAATTCCTTTCGAGTTATAATTATTAGTTTGTAATATAATAGTGCAGATTTTGGTTACTAAAATTCAGTTTGACCAAAACTGTACTCTCTTAACCAGAACTCAACTATCTCTTTTATTTGGTTTAATTAATTAGTTTGATATATTTTATTGTTCTGGATTTGAGGGTAAATACACATTTCTCTGTCATGTATGTAATAGAGCATGCGTTTGTCTAAAAGGGCCAATAAATGCACATTTAAATTGTTCGATTAATCAATTTAAATGACTTCTCAATGTATGGGTTTAAATAATACATATAATTTTTTTTTTAAATACATTGTACAAGTCATAATTTGTTTTTAGTCGAAATTCCGACAAGTTTTGAAAAGTGCAAAAAGTGTTGACCTACATTAGGTCGGGTCAGCAGACATAATAGCAAAGATACATTAAATCATTTATTAGGGCTGGTACTCTCGCCTTATACTGCTACACACCTTGTTGGATATAATATTCTCTATAGAAGAACAGACACTTCATTGATCATGTGAATGTGTTTAAATTTAAATTTGATTTGAATTATATTCGAATTGATTCATGCAGCATGCAGTGATGGTGAATATGGAGCTGGATGCACAGAAAGTTGTCATTGCCAGGGTGGTGCTACATGCAACCGTTACACCGGGGGATGCTCCAGAAATTGTGCTGATGGCTGGTCTGGGAGCAACTGTCAAAGTACGTTGAACATGCAAAAGGTTTCGTCGTTAACCAATTTAGTATGTATGCTTTATTTTATTGGCATGTCATGAACTTAAATAAGATTAAATGCATCATACATTAAAAGATATCAACAGTCGCTAACATACTTGTATGCACGTTATAATAATTATAATGTCACTCATATGTATGATCGAATACCGTCAAGATTGCAATTTGAGTAACGAATGGTTGGCCTAATAACTCATCTTATACCGACTGTCCTTGTGAAGAGAGCCATTTCAGGTTTATTTCAAATACGGATACTACCAGAACTGAGCACAAAGATCCGATTTCTCATCAGTGGCACAACTAAAGTCCATGTTAATAATTGAAACATTAATTACCAGTTACTGTTTAAACCCTGTCACACCTTTGGAATTATTGCTAACTCGTTATCTTTATTATCAATTCAAACCCTCAACAAGGCATTGAGATAAAGGGTCCGTTGACATTCCAGTCATAGTATAACCGATCACCAGTGAAATTGCGTCTAGACGGATCATCCCGGACATAACTGCTGGAAACAAACTATGACATGAATGGCAAGCTATTATTTGTCCTTCCTGATACCTAATCAGAAACTCAGTGATGGATTTGATAATGAAAATAATCGACTCAAATGTATCCAGGTGGTACATGACACCAATATATTGGCTAGTGAAATTCCACAGGTGTAAACCAGTTAAACCGTTTTACATCAAGACAAATGGTCGCTTGACATTACTGTCATATTATAACGGGTCACGAGGCATTCAAAGGTGATAAACGGCTTGGCTCTTATTATACTGTGCCTGCATCCGATATAGTTGCAAATAAGTCCCATATAATATACAGGGTGGCCCAGAAATAACGGAACGGGGCACTTCCCAAAATAAAGTAACGAAATGACTGGGTCCATCGGATAGTGTGTCTTTTCAAATGAAAATTGATACCAAGAACATTAATTTTGGTCGTGTAGTTTTTGTTTTAGAGCGCTGTGAGTGACACCATGTCAGGGTTCATTTTTCTTCAATTTTGACGGACCTATTGGCTAAAGAATGACCCGAACGGCTCGTCATAGAATTACGATGCACAATGATGCGGACACCTTTGTTAGTGTGCATTCGACTGAATAGCCACAGCACCGTAATTCTATGCCGAGCCGTTCGGGTCATTCTTTAGCCAATAGGTCAGTCAAAATTGAAGAAAAATGAACCCTGACATAGTGTCACTCACAGCGCTCTAAAACAAAAACTACACGACCAAAATTAACGTTCTTGGTATCAATTTTCATTTGAAAAGACACACTATCCGATGGACCCAGTCATTTCGTTGCTTTATTTTGGGAAGTGCCCCGTTCCGTTATTTCTGGGCCACCCTGTATAATCTGACCTTATTAGTTCGCTCCAACTCGGAAAAGCAGTTATTTATTTTTCTTCCTCCATTTAATTTATTTACTATCTTTTGCCTGCATCCGATAGTGTATTGCAACAATTTCCCATATATTGTCAAATCTGACCTTGTTAGCTTACTCCAACTCCAGAAAAGTAATTTACTTTGTTTTTTCCTTCTCCAACTATCATATTCCTTCAAATACAGTTCCTAACGAATGTACAACCGGCTACTATGGCCCCAAATGCACATATAAGTGTCACTGTCTGAACGATGCTCAATGTGACAAGACTACTGGACAGTGTTCTGGGTCGAGCTGTGCTGCGGGATATAAAGTGTATTACAGACAGGTCAAGTGCCTAGGTGAAGTTCATTCGATTTCGATTTCGCTTTTCATTTTGGAGTAATCAGCTCTTAGTATTCTAATAAAAACAATATTAGGTGTCATGGTTTAATTATTCAACACAGCTTGCATATTTGCATGTTGTCGTGCTAAGACATTATATCAACCCAGGTAGAGGGACAAACAAGCTCACTTGATTCTTGCAGAGGTTTTGTTATCGATACATGATATTGTGTAGATCTATTATAATAATTTAGCGTATGAACTATCACATGAATTTACTTGAAAAAAGTATACTGACTTGAACTGGTGGTGGAGGGAATATCACAGAACGTTTATCTCCGACGGATTGGAAATGCTATTAAGGGAAGATTATGAGTCCCGAAACGTAGTCAAGGTACTTATTGTCTTCGCGACAGTAGCATTTCCGAATCCCGAGGGAACAATCCATGATGTTACGACAGCAACGTTAACATAATTATGTTATGTTTTATGACAAAGTGTATGTACAAAAAATGCATATCTTTACCCTTTTACCATCTGAGCTCGATTAGAAATGGTGGCTTTTCGAAGTGATAAAACATTGACAAGTCATTGTATAAACATACCGTACATGTATTAACAAAGAATTAACGATCACAAAAGGCTAACTTACACAAATATTTGTTTAAACTCGATTTAAAAGTATCAACATTGTAAGAAGTGCGGATATAGAGGGGAAGATTGTTACATAAGAAAGAAGCAGCATAAGAAATTGATCTTTCACCATAGTATTTTGAGCTAATTCGTTGTGTGAATTCCGGGAGTTCGGGTAGGAGTGTAGTGGTGGATTAGATATGTTGAGTTGGTAGGTGTGAGGCCATGAGAGGCTTTGAGAGTATAATGAGAAGGATTTTGTCGATGATACGAAAGTTGATAGGAAGCCAGTGTAGATTGTGAAAGATTGGTGTAATGATGAGAGCAGAACACACAAGAAAACAAGGCGAGCAGCAGTATTTTGTACACGTTGCAGTTTTGTGAGGTTCTTATCAGCGAGTCCATAAAGTAGGGAGTTACATGAGTCAAGTCGTGATGTAATAAGTGCATGAACTAGGTGGATAGTGGTGTTATGATCAAGATACCGGCACATTTTTCCTATTTTTTTAACAGCTATGAGGGCAATTTTACAAACATAATCAATATGATGTGTCATATTTAATGAAGAATCCATAAAAAAAAAAAAAAATTGCAACTAAAGATGGTAGAATGTGAGATGTGCACATGTTATATGTCGGAGGTGGGTCATGTTGTGTGAAACGGGAGTTAAAGTAAATTATTTCAGTCTTGAGTCATTAATGATCAGTTTATTCTGTACAACCCATGATACCACACCAGTGTTCTTTATAGCTGTGCGGATGGTCTTACTACGCAGGTGGTCGCTATAGAACAGGATTTGATATACTTTACATATTAAATGGGTACATTGTTAACTTAATTTATTTTGATGGATTTTTTATTTGTGAATTGCACATTTGATTTCCGGCATTGGAAGGTTTTTTTTGTGCTGGGTATGTGGGGAAGTACATATTTTCTATGTCATGTACATGTTTGTAATATATCATGCATTTGGCAGAAAAGGACAATGATTACACTACAATTTTTTTGATTATATTAAGGAAATTCAAACTACTTCACATTGTATAAGTGCAAATATACTTGAACATTAAGTGGGAAAGTCTATTTGATCAAGAAATGTGTGTGAATACCAATAAGCCGCTAAGCTTTATATCCCACCACGCGATAGTTCCAAACTGACAAGAATGAGCTGAAAACCCCAATGCGTATAATACGGATTTAATGTTTAAAACATATATATTGTTTTTAAACAATATTGTATTCTAATAAGACATAATTTAATTGATAGTCGACCGTTCAGTCAAGTTTTGAAATGTACAAATGGTGTTGACCTGGATCGGATTAGCAGGCATATAACAAAGACACACTCAATTATTTACTGGGGCTAGCCCTCTCACCATATCGCTGCTTCACCCATTGGTTAAATACAATACTTTCTATACAAGACAAGACACTGCTCTGCATAGATCATGTACATGTGTTTAAACTTTAAATTTGATTTAAACTATAATTTCGAATCGATTCCTGCAGAATGCATTGCCGGAGAATATGGAGCTGGATGCACGCAAAGATGTCATTGCCAGGATGGTGCTGCTGCATGCAACCGTTACACCGGGGAGTGCAGCTCCGGAGGTTGTGTTGATGGCTGGTATGGGGACAACTGTCAAAGTACGTTAAACATGCAAGGGTTTCGTCGTATTTCATTAACCACGATTGTATGTATGCCTTATTGTATCGGCATGTCATGAAATGAAATCAGATTTTTTTTTGTTATGATTAATATACAGTCGTTATAATACTTGTATCCACATTATTATATATGTAATGTGACTCAAATGTACGTTCGACTATACCGTCAAGTATTGCCACTTGAGTAACGAATAGTTGGCCTAATACTTACATAATCTTACACGGACTGTCCTTGGGCAAATAACCAGTATAAAAGACTTACTTTATTCTGTAAGTTTATTTCAAACACGCACCAGAACAGAACACCAACTATATAACTGGAAAGTCAAGTGATTCTTTATATTGATGCCGAAGCTGCGGAACAGAAATAGAGGAATTGATATAATAATGAAAAGAATCGATTCGAATGTATCCGTGGCATATGACACCTATATATTGGCTTGTGAAATTCTAGTAAAAACTGGCTTTAAACCTGTTTACTCCTGTGGAATTTCACTTGTCAATTGGTGTGCCACCGGATATATATTTGTAATGTCTCTTTTCAGTATTCAACTTATTCCTCTAGTTCTAAGGCATCAAGACAAAGGGTCGATTGGCATTCTAGTCATATTATAATACCAGGAGTAATGATTTCGTGATCATCCAGAACATCCAGAACCAGACCTACCATTCTAGACTTAAGATAGGCATTCAATGCCTTATAGACGGCTCGGCTATTACTCTCTTGTGCCTGCATCCGATAGTGTACTGCAAATAATGCCTAGTTATTTTGCTCCAACTCGAAAAAAAGCAGTTATGTATTGTTCTTCATTCCACCATTAAATGCACAGATAAGTGTCATTGTCTGAACGATGATCATTGTGACAAGACCACTGGACAGTGTACCGGTTCGATATGTGCTGCCGGATATGAAGTGTATGATGGACATGTCAAATGCCCAGGTGAAGTTTAATCGATTTCGATTTCGCTTTTCATTTTGTAGTAATCAGCTTTTGGTATTCTAATGAAAAAAACTAAATTAGGTATTATGGTTTGAATTATTCAACTCAGTTCATATCGTTGAAGGCTTACTGTACATAGTTGGATCTTGTCGTGCTAAGACATTGTATGATTGTATCAACCCATACCCATGTATAGATGTAGCAACAAGTTACTTGATTCTAGAAGAATACTTTGTAGATACAGTGCTATACAAGACCAGACACTGCACTGCATTGCATTGGTCATGTATTATGTGTTTAACTTCAAATTTGTTTTGAACTATATTATCTCCGAATTGATTCCTGCAGCATGCAGCGCCGGAGAATACGGAGCTAGATGCGCACAAAGCTGTCATTGCCAGGATGGTGCTACATGCAACCGTCAAACCGGGGGATGCACTGGAGGTTGTGCTTTTGGCTGGTCCGGGATCAACTGCCAAAGTACGTTATACATGCATGGGTCTCGTCGCATTTCATTAACCACGATTGTATGTACATACCTTATTGTATTGGCATGCCATAAAATTAAATAAAATTAAATAGATACTACATTAATAGATAAGAACATTCGTTATAATACTTGTATCCACTGTATCATTAATATAATGCCACTCATATGTAGGCTAGACTATACCGTCAATAAATTTCCACTTGAGTAACGAACGGTTGGCCTAATACGTAGCTCATATTACACGGACTGTCCTTGGCCAGAGAACCATTATAAATGACTTACGTTAGTCTATAGGTTTATTTCAAATACGTATAATACCAGAACATAACACCAACTACGACTGGAAAGTCTAGTGATTCTTTTTATTGATGCCGAAGCTGCCAAGCAGAAATATAGAGATTGATATAATGATTACAATAATCGATTCGAATGTATCCGGTGACATATGTCACCTATCTATTGACTTGTGAAATTCCAGTATAAACTGGCGTTAAACCGTTTTACTCCTGTGGACTTTCACTAGCCAATTGGTGTGCCACCGGATATATATTCGTAATGTCTCTTTTCAGTATCCAACTTATTCCTCTAGTTCTAAGGCATCAATACAAAGGATCGCTTGGCATTCTAGTCATATTATAATACCAGGAGTAATGATTTCGTGGATCATCCAGAACATAACCAGACCTACCATTCTAGACTTAAAATAGGCATTCAATGTGTACGTTAAACATGCATGGGTCTCGTCGTATTTCATTAACCACGATTGCATGTATGCCTTATTGTATTGGCATGTCATAAAATGAAATAAATTAAATAGATACTATATTAAAAGATAAAAACATTCGTTATAATACTTGTATCCACAGTATTATTAATATAATGCCACTCATATGTAGGCTAGAATATACCGTCAATAATTTCCACTTGAGTAACGAACGATTGGCCTAATACGTAGCTCATATTACACGGACTGTCCTTGGCCAGAGAACCATTATAAACGACTTACGTTAGTCTGTAGGTTTATTTCAAATACGTATAATACCAGAACATAACACCAAGACCCGATTTCCCATCAGTGGCACAACTTAAGTCCAGGTTAATATAGGTTTTCCCGCTCAATTTCGCGATTGTGTCAATCCAATTGGTAATAGGAGCAAACGAATTCGCGCGATTTGCGATCGCCGTACCAAAGCATCATTCGAATTCGTAAATAGTCGTTCAAAATCACGTAGGAGCAAGTGAATTTGCACCAAGAGCATACCTTTTCATCAATGGTCATTCGAATTCGCGAAAGGGCAGTCGACAGTTGGCTGCACATTCGCGAATTCGAGTGCCCATAAATGAACTTCTGTGTCTATTCACGAAAGCTTATGCGTATTTAATGAATTCGTTTGCACTTATTCGGAATTTGGAAGTCCGATACCAACGATTACGCGGTAATGCGCGAATTTGAATGACCCTTAATGATTTCGATTGAAAAAGTGTAAAATTGAGCGGGAAAACCTATAATACATATGTACAAACATTAATAACCAGTTAATGTTTAAACTATGTCACACCTTTGCTAGCTCGTTATCTTTATCATCAATTCAGACCCTTCACAAAGGCATCAAGACAAAGGTTCGGTCAACATATCAGTCATATTATATCGATTACTAGTAAAATTGCGTCCAGACGAATCATCCCGGACATTACCAAGATTATTGATGACTAAAAATTTTACTGGAAAGTAAAGTGTTTCTTTATATTGATGCCGAAGCTGCAAAGCAGAAAAAGTGGGATTAATATAATAATGAAAATATTCGATTCAAATGTATCCGGTGGCACATGACACATATATATTGGCTAGTAAAATTCCACAGGTTTAAAACATTTTACCCCCGATCTCGCTAGCTAATTAGTGTGCCACCGGATGTTCCTATTGTTTCTTTTCAGTGTCCAACTTATCCCTCTAGTTCTTAGGCATCAAGACAAAGGGTCGCTATAACACCAGGATTAATGATTTCATGGATCATCCTAGATCATCAAGAACATGACGAGACGTACCGTCCTAGACTTAAGATAGGCATTCAATGTTGATAAACGGCTTTGCTTTTACTATCTTGTGCTTGCATCCGATAGTGCATTGCAAAAAAAAATCCCATATATTGTTAATCTGACCTTGTTAGTTTGGCTTGCAACGAATAGTTATGTATCACGTATCACGTTCACGTTCACGTTTTGCGCCTTTTCGTGAAACAGGTCACCCAAGTCTACGAAGTGTTGGGTTACGTGACCCAACCGTTTGTTGATATACTTTATGCAATCCACGAAAACTCACGTAAATTGGCGCTTGCGTTACAAATAAATAATGTAAATTGTCGTTGAGAAGAGACTTATTCTCGGTTTAAATTTAACCGAGAACCAGCTTCTGCCTTTACCCCAATTAACTACAAGTAGCTAGTTCGGATGTCAAAAAAAAATGTCATTGATTTAATTGATTGATTGTTTAGTTTGAATTATTCATTGTTAGATTGAATGATTGATTGATAGATTGACTCGATTTAATCACCATAATTATAAATTATTTAATTCAATCATTGTTTTATTAACTCACTGATCACTCACTCACTCACTTTCACCTGCATGCACATACAACGCCGTTAACGGCCACGCGGCAACTTCTGGCGTAATGCGGAGTGAATGGTCCGCTGCGTATAGCAGCGTTCAGTTGCAAGTCAACATTTGTCAAAATTCACGCACGACATTCGTGACACGTCTTTATAATTATTCTAATAACAAGATAAATAATGCAAATGGTATAGTTGTACATTTACTAAATTACATAACTGTAAATTATCGTCTCAGATAACTCTGAATTATACACAGAAATATCATGAACATAATGAATGAAATGATTTAATAAAGGGTTTCGGAATTTTCGTTGACATTTTTAACCCGTGTGTGCATGTATGTCTAGTCTTAGTAACAAGCGCTTGCAATTTTAAAACATCTTGATTAAAC
>JBAMJV010009141.1:0-60410 GCA_037951105.1 Echinarachnius parma | reverse complement strand
ATACAAAAATCAAAATGAATGGAATATCAATCAGCAATTGTTTCATAAACCATAAGCAATGCCTTCAGTCACAAGTGCTGTTTCACAGGCACGCGCAATGCCTTGTGACTTTTAAATTGGGCCCTTGTCGTTAATCTGTGCACATTCAGCCATCGATGAATATCTAGGATTTTCACACATATCGAACATAACAAATGTACTAATATTGTGGTAAGATAACATTTTGAAACAAGTATCGGTTATGAAATTTATGAGCAGGTTGTTAAAGGGACATTCCCTCTTTTGCAAGCCAAATTAAAAAAGTTGCGAGGTTATCGTAAAAGAAAATGTCATTTTAATAGCATGCCTGAAAAATTTAGGGCTTGAAATATCTTTTTGGTGTATATAGACCTAAAACTAATAAAACGACAACCAACGGTTAATTGTGCATTTACGTGTATTCACCCAGTGAGGAAGTTCGTACACGGATTCCACGAAATACCACAACGTTATGCGTGACCCCTACGTGACCCGCACACACATAATAATAGCATGACCGAATATTAAACAAACTAACCAAACCTCGCTTAATCTGACTACATGTAATTACATATTCTTCATTTTTGAGATTTTTTCCCGTGACATACCTTTACAAATGTCGGCTTCACAATACCTTTATAAGAATAAGTACATTATTGTTGTAATGTTATGCTAAAATCAGTTTAAACTCTTTTATTGACCGATATATAGTTTTGATGGAGGGACGCATTCGTTTTTATCCGTAGAATCCAAATTACAGGGCTGTTCGATCTGATTTTTGTGTGCGTTACATTCATCCCCATCCGTCAACTGGAAACTGTTCAGACGTTTTGTAAAAGAGGGACATTCCCTTTAAGAGGGGTAGTTTATTTTTGTGTTCGGTTAATATTAGAAAACAACGAGATTGAATAAAATACTCCGTGGAAATGTTTTCGGTGATATTTCGGCCATAGGTCTTTTGCGAATAGAATACAAAAATTACTTAAGGTGTGCGCCCCCCCCCCCCCCCTCCCAGGGGCGTCGATCCTGGGGGGGGCAGGGGGGGGCGGTCGCCCCCCCCCCCCCCCCCCCCAATGAAAATATTGGGGGGGGGGGGTGCGAACATATCATTTCGCCCCCCAATAATTCCGAAAATGAAGGGAAAGAAATCAAGTGATATAATGTCAAAGAGGGGAAAGACACATTTTCAATAATTAATCTTAAAAATAGCTGTTTTTTTAGTTTGAAAATGACTGTAAATCTTTTTTTTGCCGCGCGCTTCGCGCGCATACAATTTCTCATTATTGCAAGTTTCATTTCGGTTGCGGGAACTCAGCTTTCGAAATGTGTTGGGCAGTGTAATTTCTCAAACGCACACCTCAAACGAAGTTTATTAAACCCTCATCTATAGCACACCGTCACAGAATATAAAATAATCTGAAATAATATATCTTTCAGTCAATTCGGTCCATATGCGCTGAACGCAAATCGAATTGGAATATCATGTCCCCCCACATTTGAAAGTGGAGGAGATTGTCGCCCTCCCTCTGTCATTATGTATGTTTGGTTCCATACTTATATACTTCATATTACGTGAAATTTCTGTCTCATGTGTGCACCAAATCGCACAATTCCACGCCCAAAAATACAAAAGCTCCCTACTGTGGGAGGGGGACACCCCCTCCCACACCCTCCCCCGCTCGGTCGCTTCGCTTCCTCGCAATGTCTCCCCTCCACTTTTGAGAAGTTGTTGACGCCCTTGCTAAGTTTCATGGGAGCTCAATGCCCTAGACTATATTGATGGCTCTATAGTATACAGGATCACGTGGATCCATCTCATGCAAGTCTCAATCTTTTCCTCGCTATGCCCTTTAAAAATACGTTACGAGCAGGTTCACTATTTTATACAATTTTAACACCCATGATAGGAGTTGAAAATGTCTGAAATCTAAAAGCCCCCTGGACCCCCATTATTGTCCCCAAATGTGGGTGCCCCCCAAAGTCAGGTCTTCGATTACATCTCATTATATTTAAAGGAATAGTACCGTTTGGGTGAATTTAATTGTATCGATCTAACTCCGCCGTCTTGTCGGTCCCGTGCCACAATCGGTCTTAGTCCCGTCTTAGTGACGCAACGCAACCAGTACAGTTTTGGTAAGGCTGAACTTTAGTAACCAAACCTGGACAGTAACATTATAAACTAATAGTTATAACTCTACCATGCTCGAAAGGTATACAAAATTACAAACGACTAAGTAAAAAGCCTGTTATCATTTTAAAAAGAGCCATTAAAACACAACAGTGCGCTTTCTAAAAAGGCATTTGTCTCAACCATTTTTTAATCAAAATTATGCATGTGATGTTTTATTGAAATAATTATTAAATAGAGAGATCATCAACAGCTATTTAAAAAACGCTTTTGAACACTTTTGAAAAAGTGCAAGCATTTTTTTAATTTTTTGAAAAAATCATCTAATTATTTGGGCCCCAAATTATTATAAGATCAGATATATTTATTGATATTTCAGCCGTTTCTGGGTCGATTTTGACCAAATAAAGTTTATTCTGCCATTAAAATTGCATGTTCTCTCAAATTCGACACTCACTTTTTCATTAACTCACAACAAAATTGTGATGTGCAGCGCCCTCTCTACCAAAAACTAAACTACCGCTTTAAAAACTTTTTGCTTTTTTGTAACAGTCATGCCATCAATTAGTAACATTTATTGCCCGTTGTAAATAGCTAAGAAAGTCATTTAGATTATACATATCTGATTTCTTTTTTCAACTCATATTCCTGTGATCTATTAGCTATTGTGTTTATCAGGGAATTGGAAGTATTCCCTGGTTATCTCTATTTACTAACCTTCCTCATTTAATTCTGAGTCCCGCACTGATTTTGGTAACTAAAGAATAGTAATATATTTTCTAAAAACTATTTCCTATGGCATCTATTTTACTTAATCGCCAAGTAACAAAAATAATACTACAAAACGCACACACACACACACACACACACACTTTTTTTGTTTTAATGCACACACATGCAAACACACATGCAAACACACACACACCCACACACACACACACACACACACACACACACGGACCCACACATACGCACAAACACACACAGATAAATATGTCACAGAAATCAAACAACTATTGCTACATTTACATGCATTTATTTTCCTTGCTAAACATTTCATTCGAACGTGACAGTACAAAATTATCATTGATTCTGTTTCCGATCAATAAAATAACAAAATATATTTGTTATATATTACATTTTGCAATCTACTTACTATAACTGATGTATAATTCATTATTTCAGCTACATGTAGTTGCTCTGATTACAAATCACTACATACACAAACGTCTGGACGGAAAAGTAATACAAATAATAATAATATTAATTAGGAACAACTCGCTCATGCGAGATAACGCGGTTTGGAGCCGCATGAGAGCATAAACAGGAGTGTTTTACGTTACTTTATATCACTTGACAAAGTATTGCAGTAGCATACGAAACGTTGTGATCTTTCAGATTCAATGTTGACCATACATTGCGAGACAAACGAATATCACTAGCGATATTATTTCCGATAATAATAATATACTCGGCATAATATATGCTATGTAGGCCATACACAAGACATGTGCGCCAATACAAAATTATGTTATTGTATATATTATTTATATCTAGTTTTTACAATTGTTCACTTTAAATTCCTACCGGTACAAGTAAATATTATTTTGGTCTATATAATAGTGGTCCTTCGTCTGCGATAACTTAGGCATGTACAATATCTCTGTTCACAGGAATGCAGAAAGAAGGCACAATAATGGTTTTTGAAGTATCTGCATTAAATGTTTTTCTTAATATCTATTTTCCTGTCAATTAAAAGAGTTCGCATATAAAAATAAAAATTGTAAATGTCAGTAGGTCGGAAAATGGATGTAATGGAAAATGGATGTCACAGAAAAACAAATTGGAAATACATTGGAAACCGTTTTGGGGATTCAGCATTTCAATTTCAGCAATGGATTTAAAAGACTGAAATAATTTGATTGCTATGATAATAGATATTTGCAGGATTGACATATAAAACATGATAAACAGCATTGCCCGACAAAGTAAATGATTGTCTTCATTGAAGGTGTATCTCAATAACAATTTTAGGTGATCCATACAGTGAATCTGAAAATACAGTAGAAATACAATTTTAGTGCTTTGTCCATAATTATGTGAATTAAAAGTTTGTGGTTTCAAAATTATCATTTTATTTATAATGGAAGTTCACAGTCAATTTCAAGGGAAAGTGTCGTTCTGGTTTAGAGGGCGCTTTAACAATGTATTTTTCGAGGTTGAGGAATACTGATTGTAAGAATTGCAATAGTATAATGTATATACATATATTTCTATGAAAATACACAAATGTGTTCATGTTCATTAAAATTGGTTCAGAAACAGCCGACTTGTCCACAAAAATTTATTTGAATAAAAGTCGCAGACATGTCGACTTTGGTTCGCCATATATACTTATATAAAATGTAATACTTATATATGGGGAAATAAGCACAAATATCTGTTTAAAATTGATTCTGATATTCTCCCTATCATCTGGAAGTTTTAAAAAACAAATCACATTTACAATTTTTGAAGGAAAGTTATTAAATATTAAAGTGACGGAATAGCGCCCTCTGATGTGTTAACAGCTGTTTCTGCTATAAACAGCCTAGCATGTACATGCAATTTGAAGATTTAAAGGGATTTTCGTGAGATAATGATCTTAATCTTAATGACAGAATAAATTTTATTTGATCAAAATCGGTTCAGAAATGGCTGAAATTATATCCATAAACATAACCATTAGCAATAACTGTGGGGCCCCACAATTATTCAATAATTTTGGGGCCCCGCAATTATTCAATAATTTTGAACCAGCCATTAAAAAAATGTAAAAAATGCTTCCTCGTTTCAAAAATTTACAAAACAGGTTTTTAAATAGTTGTTGATTAACCCTCTATCTAATCACTATTTCAACAAAATTTCACATGCACAATATTTTATTTAAAATGGTTGAAACCAATGAGTGTTTAGAGAGCGCCCTCTTGAGTCCTAATGGCTCTTTTTCAATGATATAAGGCTTTTTACTTAGTTATTTGTAATGTTGCTGGATTGATTTTGTATTCAACGACCAAGGTAATGATACTAGACAATTAGGGCCCTCTAGGAGAACATTGCATTGAAGAAAAGAGGCTACCCTGTGAAAAATAACTATTTTTAATCATTATTGATTATTATTATCTGCTTTTTATTTATCCTAGTTTATCACATATCATCATATTAATGATCAATCACACACCTAATTGGTTTAATACAGTTTATTTTTTTGCCAGATCAAATTTCCTTTCCTCAACATCTTCAACCAAGTCGACATAGGCTAGATGGTTGTCAATATACAGGAGCTATATCTGTGCCAATTAAATCATAGTCTTTTATCTTGCAGAAAACATGACATCATGGTCATGGGCGTCGATCTGTCATTGATACCTATTCATCGGGGGGATGGTCTATTCATTCACCCCTCCCCCCTCCCTGATGAATAGGCATTACGTAAGGATCAACGCCCATGCAGCATGGTGAAGTAAGGCACATGGGTGTATGCATGGGCACATTTTCACCATGGGGATGTTGTCTGTTGCCCGAATGTCATTCTATGTTTTTCACCTGACAAGTAAAACAAAAAGATAAAAGGGAAAAAAAAGAGTTCCACACAACTATGCTGTCCACAAATTGTATATCGTCGCTGGGCTGTTAAAACCTCGTATCTCAAAAAAACTGTTCAGGAGAGCGAAAAAACATTCTTATTGTAACAAATTATGTGCGTAGGCTATGTTATTTGAACTTAAGACTATGTTTGATAATCAATTCGATATGAAATGGTTTAAATGCACGAAAAATCGATTGGAAGGCGGGAAATTGAGTTACGAGGTTATCGCACTAAATCCTGAAATGAGATACAAGGTTTTCGAAAAGATGAATTTTTATATATTTTTTTTAAGATAACAAAATTATGCAACTCATGTGGTTATTAAAAGATGAATTACACCTTAAACTTCACATTTATCCAAAAGAGTAATTTTCACAAAAATTTGAGATACGAGGTTTTAACAGCCCAGCGACGATATATATATCTTAGATTTAGCCCGAAAAATGGAATGAGTTTTCCCCTATGTTGAGGCTCACCCCTTATTGACCCATATGCGATGCATCCTGAGAGGGTTGGATAATAATAATAAATAATATAGTAAACAAATATACCATGCACTGAGAGCCTCTAGTTGAAATTATGGATTCCGAGGTGACAGGAAAAGCACTATGTTCTGAGGGTCGTAGACCCGAAGAACATAGTGCTTTTCCTGTCACCGAGGAATCCATAATTTCAATAGTGGCTCGAAATAGTACATGATATATTTGTTTTATATCCTTCGCATAATCATAATCTTCGCAAAAATAAATGATTTCAATTAAATTAAAGAAAATATGAAGAAAAACAAAACATTGATCATGGAACCATCACTGCACTGACTATGTTCTGTTTGTGACACTGACCCCCTTTGCGCAATAGTCCTAGCGCAGAGAGCGTATTGCGCTATCTTTCCATTCATGGTTACGCGCCTTAACAACTAATGCGCACCCAAATGCAAAACGCGCGCATCAAAGTGAATAATTAACTTGCTTTACATACATGACATACTACACACGTATAATTGTATGGAGAAAATAGTTATTTGTACATTACACATACAGCTAGTGCAGTGCACACCGCGGCCGATTGTATGACGAATTAGTGTCACGACCAAAGAAGGACAACGATGCACAATGTGCACCAGTGCCGTAATTTTTAAATTCGAATACCGCTACATTATGCATGAAATGCATCTCTAGAATATTCTTTGGAACTTATTAATATTCACGGGTGAAAATATGCTGTATTTCTTTTTAAATAACTCTTTGAGAAATCTCGTCGAGCATCTTTCGCAAGCTAAAACAAGACCTCTGCTCGCAGGGAAGTTTTATAACACGCATCTCTATGGGCTCTATATGATCACCCGGCGTCTATGACGTCATTCATGGAATAGCATTTACTATTCCATGAATGACGTCACGCATAGCACATTTTTCTCCATGGGCATTACTATGTTTGGTCACATGACGCTATGTAGACCAATCACTGAACAGGATTTAATTCATGTAGGATATAATTTCTTATATAGCGCTTAATACATAAACTATGTTCCATAGCGCTTTACACTATTATTACCCCGGTCATAGGATACAAGGCAAACCAGCACATATTGTGTGCATCATCTCCACTCCTTGTGGAGCATTCCTTCCAAGCGGCTCATGGGCGTCAAGAAGATCATTCACATGAAGGCTTTCACCTCCTACCAGTCCCCATTTATACACCTGAGTAGAGAGCAGCAATTGTGGATAAATTGTCTTGCTGAAGGACAAACGGGGTGGGCAGGGTTCAAACCCTCTACCAATCTTGCCACACCACATAGGATAGTCCTATCTCCAGGTGGCCATACTTCCTACAGCTACTGTTCGGAGGGAGTATATTAATTCCCATATCATTATGTCCATGGACAATATCTTACCACGACACTTTGAATTCCTTGAGTGCCATATAGCATGCCACAAATCTCCACCACACAATACACACAAACGCCAAATCTGACATGCCGCACCATGCATGTTCGGAATGCCTTCCACATGTTGCGTTTATACGCAATGTCTGTGTTATTCATGCACATGCGCACAAACTAGCAGCTAGTTCAAAACGCATCCATTTATATCTAGAAACATTTATTTGAAGAATATTTCGAGAGGGGCTGGGCTTTTTGGGTCGCGTTTCTTCTTTGCCGACTCCAGTTTCCTTTCCTCCACATCTTTCACAACGTTAACATAGTCCGGATGATTGTCCTTAAAGGAGAGCTTCCAAAGGCGGTTTGGACTCGTCATATGCGTTCCCAGCTTACTGCGCTGACTCTCACGCTCAATGTCATTCATCTCGCGGAAACGTGACGTCACCGTGAAATGCGGCTCGCCATTGAACCGCCTCCGGTGCCTGGTGAAGCTGTTGGGCGGGAGGATGTTGCCGTCCGTGTCCATGGGTGGCACGCGCATCTCGCTACGGAGCTTCAATCGCTGGAAGTCCTCGAGCTCTTTCATGGAGTGGGATATCGCCAGATGGCGCTGCTTTGGGTCGCGAATGATCGGCACCTCGCTCAGAAACTTGGAGAAAGTATGCTCACCCATCTCAGAGTGGGACGGGATCTTGATCGGGTATATCGCAGCGATTGTGTCCTTCACCCTCCGCCCTGGTGTATCAATCTGGCAAGGGTGAAACATAAAGCATTTGAATTTCATTTGGTTTGGAATCGTCTATTTCATCGTCCACCCTTTTATTTAATCTTGTATGTCTCCGGCTTCCTGCAGAGTGTTTCACTAAACACTCAGATTGATTTTTAGGATAAATTTGTAGTGATTAAGAAGATCTATAGATACTAAAAATTTGTTTTAGTGACATATCAATCTGGCCAGGGTTAAAAATGCACATTTACAATTTATTCCAAGATATGTCATTTTATTTGGAATAATCTTTAATTGTCCAACCTTGGTACATATCTAAACATGATTTTATAAGAAAAGTTCCTTTTTTAGAATGAAAGTTTTATTAAATAATTCACTATTTGTGAACACATTCCATTCAAATTATACCCTTGTAGGACTATTTTTGTAAAGATACCCTTCTCTCTGAATGAAGTTCCTCCATACGTTCATTCCCAACAAGGGGGGAACAGGGGCATCGTCCTGCCCTCCCCCCCTCCACCCACAGACTGAATGTATTGGATGGGTCTACTTTGGTGCCTCGTACCGCCCCCCCAAAAAAGAAGAAAACAAAACAAAACAAAACTCTCCCCATATAGCTACACCACTGTAATTGTGCCAAGAGTCAAAACTTACCTTATACCCTTCTCCATGACTGAAGTTCCTCCATATATTGCTGTTGTAATCTCCATCCCAGCGAGGGGGGAATGGAGGCATCCGTCTGCCCCCCTCCACCCAGAGACTGAAGGTATCCGATGGGTCTGGTTTGGTGGACTCCGGAACACTGGTCCTCAGTTTGTGGTTGATGGCAATGTTCGTTAGGGAGCGAGGTGGCTTCCGCAGGGACCTGGCCGAGGGCAAACATAATAATTATTATTAATAATGATTATTGAGTACATGTATATGAGTTCAAGCTTTCTTCTTTCAATTAATATAAGGGTCCTTTACCAAGGCACTTGTAATCCACATTTACTGTTCTCAAACCATTCTAAGGATAAATTATGCTCGGTCTCTAGCTTCTATTTTACTAAGGCTATAGGGTTGGAGTTATATAAATAATATGATCTGGTTTCCTTTAGTCCTTACCCTAACGTAAGCTTAGTTAATGCAATGTTCAGGATTAATGTAAACATTTTGTAGTACTCCTGAACTATATAGCGTCTAGATATTTTCAAAGGTCATTCTCTACGAACACGTGCCCACGACTACCAAAGCGTGCCCATGCAGACTTGGCATGCATGACTAGAAGAACCGATGTTCTAAACAAATTGTAAAGAGCATCGATGGGTTCTTTTAGTCATGCATTTCAAGTCGTGGGCACGTGTTGGTAGAGAATGCCTTTTCAAAGTTGCTCCAAACAAAAAATCTACTTTTCACTGACCTGGCCTGGACCTGCCGGAGCTTGAAAGCAGACTGGTGCGCCGATTTGAGATTGTAGAAGTACTCTCGCTCTTCCACCGAGAGGGGCTGGGAGCTGTTCTCAAAGTAGCCGCTGTACGGAACTACAGCTCGTTGCATCCCCTGCATAGCCATCTTGTCCTAAAAAAAAAAAACAGAATAGAAAAACAAATTATTATTACATAAATTTAAGAAAGCGCTTGGTGGTACTTAGCGTGGTCAGACTGATGGGGGGCAAGTCTTGTTCAGATCGAAGAACATTTGTAGAGACATATTAACATTTATCATTCGGACATTTTTGTTTAAACATGCTATACAAATACATACTGGATCTACGTTCTTCTGAACTAGGGCACACATCTATATATACATCTTTAAAAAGATTTCACCATTATGTTTTAATTGTTAGGCCTGTTTCACATTATGGGGAGGGGGGGGGGGGGGGGTGGACCTGCACCACCCATCCAGCCACTGACGTGTTAAGCATGGCGTTCTTTGTCGTCTGGACATATTTTAAAATGTTGACTGTTTTCAAAAGCTTTAGCAGTTCAGCTCAGTTAACGAAAAACTAAAAGAGGCTACAAAAACGTGTATCATACATTATTTCCCATTCCAGTGACAACAGCCTACTCACCATGCACAAGCGCATTCGCGAGATCCACTAAAATCTACACTTACCTAGCCGGATTTCGCTAATATCGTCTCCTCAAGAATTCATCCTGTTATTTTGAAACGCTTTAAGAAAACCACATTCCGCCGTTCGTTTTGTCTGTATTCACTCGAAGTCCAGAATGTCACCCTAACAGGAGGAGTTTTCATAAAATCAAAACATCAAATCATATACTCCGCATCACATATATATCACAATACAGTATAGTTGTAATACTATGGGTTTCCTATATAATTCTTCTCTGTGGCCTCTGAATAGTGCACATGTACATGTTGACAGCGTCTCGAAGCCTCTCTGAGGGAAAGTTCATTAGTTTGGGGGTTAATATTGGTAAATAAATATTACTGCAATCTACCTTTTCACCAATCCTGTTGCATATTAATTGTTTGTTATGTAAATATATTGAAATAAACAAATTTAACTTGTAATAGCAATGAAAAAGGACATTTTGGTGCAAATTTAAATCATAAGTGAAAAAAACTTTACCTGTAGAAAAAATGTAACAGTCCAAAGGTTACCAGGCAACTTCGATGGCTGTCGCTTCTTGCAATTTCCTCCTTTCTCTTTTCAGGATGAAATAGTATTATTTTTAATCTTTGTCAAAAATTAATGATAGATTCAAATGTTTTTAAGACAGAACAAATATTGATTAGTCTGTGTAAATAATATATTTATACAATTATTAATATATCGGCACACAAGATGGGTTAATTACTACTGTAATAACATTTTCAGCGGGTGTTAGTTTACATTAGTAACAGCCAATCCATTCTTGCCTCAAATACCGCAGTGCGTAGTCCGGGAAGAATTGATTTCCAACATATATATAGTTGACATCCCAATTTGTAAAATTGCTGAGAAATATATGATATGTGCAGCTTATTACACTCAGGAACAATGTATGAGGTAAGATTCGTAGTAAAGAAGCAATGCATGTTATACGAATCAAATATTATACCTGAAATGTTGAATAGTATTACGAAAACACCCGCAATGCCAATTAGATGGGGTAGTCCCATATGCGTTAAATTGTGTAATATGCTATCTGAAGAGACATAGGCTATAAATAAATATAATGTTCTGAAAATTAATATGGCGAAAGAGAAAGGTTTTAAGATGGTCACAAATTTTATGTAATGATGATTGTTTATTAAAGGGATCTAGTATTACTTTGTTGACATGTGCAAAAAGTGATGAGTGTATACCCCTGATAGCAGACTGACGTCTTTATGACGTCTTAATTTGGTCGTAAACTGGTAAACACGTCATATGTCGTACAAACGATCAGAATACAACGTCATTATGACGTATTTTAAAGACCATTTTTGACATGATGACTTATGTCGTATAAAAGACGCAAAATTGACGTCATTATAACATCTTTAAACGACCATTTTTCCACTATTTATTTTTGTCGTAGGAAAGACGTAAAAACGATGTCATTATAACGTCGTTCAAAGACCATTTTTAAGAATGTATTATTGTCGTATAGAAGACATGATAACGACGTCTTTATAATGTCGTTTAAAGACCATTTTTGCCATACGGGTTTATGTCGTATCAATAACGCTATAAAGACGTAAGTTTGACGTCTTTTCAAGACCAATTTTTGCCATCATTTTTTGTCGTATGGACGCCCTTTTTACGACGTTAATGTGACGTATTTCAAAGACCATATTCCAATTGTTTTTTGTCGTATGGAAGGACGTAAAAATTACGTTAATATTACGTCATTTAAAGATCACTTTTTCAGTATTTATTTTTGTCGTATAGAAGACGTAACAACGACGTCTTTATGTCTTTGAAAGACTATTTTGCCATCATTTTTTGTCGTATGGACGACCACTTTACGACGTCATTTTGAAGTCTTTTCAAGACTAGTTTTTTGCCATCATTTTTTGTCGTATGGACGACCTTTTTACTACGTCATTTTGACGTCTTTCAAAGACCATTTTTTTCACTATTTATTTTGTCATAAAAACGTCTAAAAATTGACGTCTTGATGTCTTTTAAAGACTATTTTTGCCATTATGGTTTGTGTCGTACGACGACGTTAATACGACGTCATTATGATGTGTTTTCAAGACTAGTTTTTGCCATCATTTATTGTCGTATGGACGACCTTTTTACAACGTCATTGTGATGTCTTTCGAAGACCATTTTTTCCAATGCTTTTTCGTCATATTAAGGATGTAAAAACGACGTCATTATCACGTCATTAAAAGATTATTTTTAAGTATTTATTTTGTAGTATAAAATACGTTATAACGACGTCTTTATGATGTCTTTGAAAGTCCATTTTTGCAATTAAGGTTTGTGTCCTACGGACAACATTATTAAGACGTCATTTTGACGTCTTTTCAAGACTATTGTTTGCCATCATTTTTTGTCGTATGGACGACCACTTTACGACGTCATTTTGAAGTCTTTTCAAGACTAGTTTTTTTGCCATCATTTTTTGTCGTATGGACGAACTTTTTACTACGTCATGTTGACGTCTTTCGAAGACCATTTTTTCACTATTTATTTTGTCATAAAAAAGTCTTAAAATTGACGTCTTCATGACGTCTTTTAAAGACTATTTTTGCCATTATGGTTAGTGTCGTACGACGACGTTAATATGACGTCATTATGATGTGTTTTCAAGACTAGTTTTTGCCATCATTTAATGTCGTATGGACGACCTTTTTACAACGTCATTGTGACGTCTTTCAAAGACCATTTTTCCAATGCTTTTTCGTCAAATTAAGAATGTAAAAAGGACGTCATTATCACGTCATTAAAAGATAATTTTTAAGTATTTATTTTGTAGTATAAAAGGCTTTATAATGACGTCTTTATAATGTCTTTGAAAGGACCATTTTTGCCATTAAGGTTTGTGTCGTACGCACGACATGACGTCTTTACAGGACTAGTTTTTGCCATCATTTTTTGTCGTATGAACGACCTCATTACGTCATTGTGACGTCTTTTAAAAAACATTTTTTCCAATTATTTTTTGTCGTATAAACGACGTTATTACAACGTGATTATGACGTCTTTCAAAGACATTTAAACAATTATTTTTGGCGTATGGACGACCTTTTTATGACGTCAATAAGACGTCTTTATGTCGTCTAAATGGCGTAATTTATGGTACAAATTGACGTCTTCAAGACGTCTTCAAGACGCCTTTTCGGAAAAAGATACGTCATTATCACGTCAAAATATGACGTCTATATGACGGTAAACGGGGGTGCAAAATCTTCACTTTTTGACGTGAATTTACGACGTCTTAAAGACGACGTACACAAGGTGGAAATGACGTCAAATCATATCACGCTTTCCCAAATACAGCCGAATTTCCTATCTAGGTATGCATCAGATTGCACAATTTCAAGTCCAAAAATGCAAAAACTCCCTACCGTGGGAGGGGGGACACCCCTCTCCCACACCCTCCCCCCGCTCAGTCGCTTCGCTCCCTCGCAATGTCTCACTCTCACCTCTGGCTCAAACTTGGCAACCCAGAGTGTGGTTGGGCATGAGCCCCTATACACACCAAAATTGTGAGCCCCCTTGGGGTTTTGCCCCCCCCCCCCCCCCCCCCCAATCCAAAACTGCTTCCGGCGCGCCTGCCTCTGACCTAATAAAACAAATATGCAATTTAGCTGATTATCTGTATAATGCTAATTCTACAACAAATTTTCAATGTTGCCAAGGTAACATTGCTAAATTATCTAAAGAAACCTTTAAGCACATGAGAAAAAACAAACAAATATTGGACTGTCTACAACCTATTATCGCCTACAGGAATAATTCATCATCGATTATAAACGATAGTATCAAAGTGGAAATAACCCAATGATGCCAGGGTGGTAATATTGCTAGATTTCCTAAAGAATCCCTTTAGAACATGAGTAAAAACAAACAAACAAATATTGGACTTATGAACGTCTACAACATAATAGGATCGCCTACAGGAATAATTCATGATCGATTATAAACGATCGTATCAAAGTGGAAATAACCCAATGATCCCAAGGTGGTAATATTGCTAAATTTTCTAAAGAAACCTTTTAGAACATGAATAACAAAAGAAAATACAGTAGGACTTATGATTAACGTCTTCAGGTCTAATGGATACAGGATTCATTCATGATCGATTATAAACAACCGCATTAGAGTGCAAAGTAAAATTCCAATTTTTATAACTATTTACATTGAAAACATTGTTATTATGATCTTGTTTTTGCAGATATTAAAACTAATATAAATACCAACCTGTTTTTAATATTTTTAACATGATTTGCAAATTAATTATTTAGGCATCAACTCTTTGAAATACTAAACAGTCAATACTAACCATTTAAATCTCACATATTAAGAAGCGGGATATATATACGGAACCTATACGACAACTGATCAGTAAGGTGTTAGACGTAGGTTATAGGATAGGTTTAGGATTTAGGAATAGGATAGGATTATGTGTTACATGTTATAAAAGTGTTGACTGTGGAATATACTACAAGACATAACCATCTCAATTTTTTAATTATTAATTATTAATAATGTAAAAATCGCTTCAAAATATGACGTCAATACGACGTCTTTTCGTCATAAAAAGACGTCGTTAGCACGTCAAAATATGACGTCTATATGTCGTGAAACGCGGGTGCAAAATCTTCATTTTTTGACGTGAATTTATGACGTCTTTAAGACGACGTACACGACTTGAAAATCACGTCAAATCAATACGTAAAAATCACGTCTTATATTGACCAATAAGACGTCTTTATGTCGTCTTAATAACATAATTAATGGTACAAATTGACGACTTAAAGACGTCATAAAGACGCCTTTTCGGAAAAAAATACGTCAATATCACGTCAAAATATGACGTCGATATCACGGTAAACGCGGGTGCAAAATCTTCACTTTTTTACGTTAATTTACGACGTCTTAAAGACGACGTACACAAGGTGAAAATCACGTCAAATCCAGACGTAAAAATCACGTCTTATTTTGACCAATACGACGTCTTTATGTCGTCTTAATAACGTAATTAATGGTACAAATTGACGACTTAAAGACGTCATAAAGACGCCTTTTTGGAAAAAAATACGTCAATATCACGTCAAAATATGACGTCGATATCACGGTAAACGCGGGTGCAAAATCTTCACTTTTTGACGTTAATTTAAGACGTCGTTAAGACGACGTACCCGACGTAAAATGACGTAAATTTGACGTAATTTTTACCAGTGTCTGCTATCAGGGACAATGTATACACTATAGGCCTACTGTTGTTATTTGACTGGGTGTTGACTGTTGTGTGAAAATTTCAAGTTAAAATTAAATGGATGTTTAATTTTATATGGCCGAGTAGTGAGCAAAAATGCAAAGTGATATTCATGGTAGGCCTACTCATATCATTGCAGTCACTTTGTACACAGTTGTACACCGTATGGTAAAGACACACGCGTGTGGCGGTATACTGTACACTTCCTGATGAATATGATGTACAATATGAATTCTATCATTTTTATTTTTCTAGCTCTTCCAAGAGGTGCCCATTTTGTGTTCATTCTGAATTCATAAATTCTGACAAAAGTAGCCTACTACAGTAAAAAGAAACTTCCAAATTCAGGTTCTGACTCTTCTCTTTGATCATTCTGAGTTTTGATAAAAAAAACAAGATCAAAAATATACTTTTATATAATGTTATTATTATGCTGTTAGTAATTTTGGTATTCCATGCATGCTAGCGATTAACCCAACCAGGCATTGTGAAGCACGGAAACACTGATGCCCATAGTTAGCCAGCGATATGCCCTACACATTGAACACAGATGTTTTGATGTTTGTGTAGTTACTTACAATTACACACACTTTAAGAGAATTCAAGATTTTATTTTGTTTTATTTTTCTCCAGGTTCCATAATATTCTGTAGTCTGATTGAGGACTTCAAGGATCCAAGATGTCTGACTTCAGGGCCAAGTACCATGCCCTGCACATCCTGCAGAAGTTGGCGAGCGGGGATGCATCTCAGAGTCGTGGAGGAAGGGGGAATGCATCAGCATCACCACGGAAACCAGGCATCCGATCGTCGGACGACATCTTGCAGGAGAAGTATGCAGAGCTGGCTGAGCTGATGGCGGTTCAGCACCTGGAGAAACGGGCAGTGTCTGCGCTACAAAAAATGTACCTCAGCCCAAAGAAAAGTGAGAGGAAACCACGTAGGAGCAGGCGGAGGAAAGATGATGGGAGAAGTAGAGAGGGTGACAGGTGTAAAAGTAGGATAGACAATTATGAGTCTGTAGACAAAGACATGATGAAACCTAGACCGCCCTCAGCGAAGAAGCCATCAAGACCCCAGTCAGCATCATCCAATTCCTCGCTTTCCTCTCACGCATCCGCTAAATCAACATCTTCAAGATCGTCAAACCTGTCAAATGCATCTAGACTTTCATCCGCCTCAAATAACTCAAGGTCATCAGCCAGTTCCACTTCATCAAAGGCATCATCAAGGTCGTCAACAAGGTCATCTACTTCATCGAAGCCTGTGGAGAGGCATATTGTGACCATAGTTGAAGAGGAGGAAGAAGAGGAAGTCGTAAACCAGGATAAGATAGAAGAGAGAGGAGTTGTCAGGTTCGATGAGGATTTAGCGAAAGAGAATGAGGAGGAAGCAAGACTGAAAAAAGAGGCTACCAAACGGACACGTCGCGTTTCATTTGTCTTGGAAGCTGAGGCAGAAAGTAGCAGCGAAGAGGATGAGGATGATGGAAATGCCTCTTCTGATGACAAGCTGAAAGATGATGAGTGCGTTGAACCAGGAGGAGAGGATAATTTCCCAAGCAATCATAAGTCAGATGATTACGATGATGTAGAACTTGAAGAGGAAAAACATGATTCTTTCTATCAGAAGAATAGACACGGAGATGTTCCAAGAACAAAATATATTGAGATAGAGAACAGCATACTGAGAGAGATTCTCAGTCCCCGATCACCTCGTCGTATGCCAAAACACTCCCCAAGGTCAGATGAGCACTCGCCTACCAGAAGGACCAGATCGAAGTCTCCCCGCCGCACGAGACGGAATACATCGCCAATGAGAGCATGGGAAACTTCAAGCTCCTTACCTCTTCCCGAAAGACCGAAGAGAGACATATCACCATGTGACCACAAACTGAGCAGCACGGATAACCCAGATGTGAAGCGATGGCTGAGGCACAAGAATGCTCTGAAACGGAGACAGCGGAAAGAGGATCTCAAGAAAGAGAGAGATGAAAGGATGGCTGCTGACGCTGTTGAGAGGCAGAAGCAGAACAAGCACGAGGAGTCAGAACACCTGTATGGCACGTGGCTGCAGGAGAAAGAGAAGGTATTGCGGAAGCAGCATAAGATGGACAAGCTTTCAGCGAAGGAAGAGAAGAAAAGAGAGGATGAGGAAAGGGCAAAGCGAGAGGAGATGTTGATGGAAAAAAGGAGAGCTGCAGCTTCGGCATTCGGTGAGAAGCTTCCTACCCCGAGACCAGAGAAGAAAAGGAGGCGGAAGCGTAAACAGAAGAAGGGTGAATTGGGAACTGATGGTAGCAATAAAACTGAAAAGGAAATAAGTGGTGATAAGACATTCCCGTCATCAAATCCTTTCAAGGGTTTGACGTATGATCAGTGGATGAGGCAGAAGCTAGACAAAGAACAAACCAGAAAGAAAGAGGTGAAGTCAAAGAAGAAAAGGGATCCTGAGCTGGAGGAGGTCATCCCAAACATTGCAAAAGAGAGGATTCAGCGTGCAACGGGTGGAAAAGGGAAGAGAGTCGACTCTGGACTTAGAGCACAAACAGGTCATGAGGATACCCACAAGTCTGATCCACAAGAAGAGAAGACGGATCATTCAAGACCGTACAAGTGGCAGCAGAGTGCTGAAGCCCCTAATTTAGCCACTGGGGAAAGGTCTAGTAACCAAAAGCAAAGAGCTCAGGACCCTAAGAGGGTCGGTTTACAGAGGCCATCGACGGGGAAGAACCGACTGTCCAAAAGCCAGGAGGGGGCAGATGCTCACACCAGTGCGATGTTGGGTAAGAAGCAGCACCGGCAACCTCATCGAGGGTTCTCACCATCTTCTGCTAGGCCAGAGCCACAGGGCAGTGAGAGTAATGATGACCACTCAGAACGCAGTGCCAAACTAGGGAATCTGAACAAGAAGAGACCGGCAAGTGGGGATAGGAATAATAATGACAGCCATGATAATGGTCCTGTATCAAAGGCTGTTGTGAAGCAGGAGAAGACGGGAGATGAGAACAGCATCATTCTTGATCCAGATGATCTATCAGTTTTTATGACTGAAGCTATGTCATAGGGTTACGTTCATGTAGAACACAGGGCAAAATTAATTAAAGAATCTCAACAAGAACTGGCTGGCAAGTTTTGATAGGAATAACAATGGTGGCAGCAGTGACAATGGTGGCAGCAGTGACAATGGTTCGCTATCAAAGGCTGTTAACAGGAAGTCACTTGCAAAAAGGAAACAGAATAATGATTTCAACAATATCATTCAGCTTATTATAGACGCACCTTTCCCATTTGATTGTTGTTTTTTTTTGTCATAATTATCATGAAAATTATATTTGCAAGGAAATATTTTTTCAGGGATATATGCTACTTTTATATATTTATTTTTTTGGTTTAAATCCAAAAATGAATTTGATATGTATAGCAATACATGGAGGCATTATCGAAAGGAACAAACCTTTAATAAATTTTAGAAGAGGCAATATAAATATATATATAATATTCTTTTTATAAATTAGAAATAGTATTTTTGACAATGTCATGATGTGCCAATATGATTTAGAGTTTTATAAAAAGAGTGTACATATTTATACATGTATATACAGTATATAAGATCAAATTTAAGGCCTCAGTTGTATGTGACAATTGTGGTATAGTTGTAATATTAGTGTAATACAGTTTTCATAGTTTAACTACAAAGTCATTCACTTTTACCAAATGTGGCCGGCTATAGCAAAACCCGGCACTTGTCGGTAAAAATCAAAATGTAGATTTTCATACCATTACAAAGGCCTCATCACAAGCTTTCATTTGAATCTTTGTTCCCTAATTGGTCAATAATTGGCGAAGATATGATTGTTTCAATTTTACAATCATAGGTCTTTTACACACATTGTGTGAACTTAAAATGACCATTTCTTAAAAACATGAATTACCGACAAGTGCCGGGTTTTGCTATATACAAATGTATTAGGTCTACTATCTTTGCAAGAATGATAGAAAGTATAGCTATGATTCGAGAGTAGCTAACTTAGTAGGGAAGCATAATTGTACCATTATTTGGGGGGAAATTAATTTACATCCGGAATATTTTTTTAACACATGCTATAATTAATAGAAATATCTATAGGGATGATTTATATAGTTTGCCCAAGTATATGTCAGCCTACCAGGTGGAATCTATTGCAAAGGATATTTTCTAAAGATAAAGTCAACCCGGTCTATAGTGACCAACCATGCAATGGAAACAAGAAAAGTGACCAATGTAGGTGACCTCTATATGAACAGGTCACATAGCAGTGTTTTATCTCTGAAGTAGATCATTTGTCAACTACTATAGGCAGGGTGGCTGCTATAGACAGGTGGTCGCCAAGACAAGTTTGACTAACTTTTTAATGGTCCAAGCCATTTAATCATACTATGCATGATATACAAATTATGTCAAAATGAGATGTCGGTGAAACCAACAAATACATCACTGATTATATCAAAGAATGTGTGAAAATTATATTTTGTCTGAATTTAATTACTGGATGTGAACGTGCCAATTTTGAAAAAGTTAAATTAAAAACTGAATATTCATTTATGCAAATTTTGATACTTCAGTATAGTTAAGTTCCGAACAGAATGCTGCCACATTATGTTTTTTAGAATTTATAATTCAAAACACAAAATTGAGATCTCTGAAATAAGAAGTATTTTTTTGCAAAAATGTTTTTCTTTTTATTTCTTTAACTGCTAGTTATAACTGCATGTGTTTGATTTAGTTAATGAAGTAAAACAAAAACATTTTTTTGTTTGATTTTAGGTGTTAAAACATTTCTTATTTGGGTTCTAACTTTGGTGCATGTGAATACAATTCGGCTTGCTAACTAGTTATCCATGGCATTCTATCCTTACGTAATCAGGGGGGATGAATGAATAGATCATCCCCCCTGATGAATAGGTATACATTATCAATTACAAATCGACGCCTAATCTAATCTATTTACAATGTAGATTGTGTTCAACAAATGTTTAAGTTGATTTGTTATACATTATACAGATGAAAATATTGTTATAGTTGTAAAGGGAATGATGTGTGCAATTGTATAAATATGGTCATATACTAGAAATGTACAATTATAATAATTTTGTAAATGGTCATATACAAAACTACCACAAGATTTTGAGACAATCATTAATAATGTTTTAGAAAAGCTGGAATTGTTTTTAACTGAAGTGTGAAATTCAGAAGTCAGATGAAAGTATTCACACAGTACTTTATTATAGAGCTAGAATTGGTGATAAAAAAGCAGACCACTTCAGTGTTTTTTAACGGATTGTGTGTTATTTAAGAATCTTTTATCTAAAGTAGTCGTGTATAAATGTACATTTGTGACCTCACACCACAAAACGACCAATAAGTCGGGAAAAATGATTGTGCTAATTTTTACATGACAGTAAAGTAGAAGTTAATACCTTTAAAATGGTATATAATTTGTCATATTTGGACTAAGCAAACCCTCTCAAAATGAGCAGCCAAGATTTGGAACATGGCTGAATCAGTTTTAAAGTTAGGGAGAAAACGGGCCGTTTCAAAGATCGGCGTCTATTCAAGCACTGTAAACTGATCATATTTATTTGAAAAGGTAGATTATGATGCCCTTATTCAGGAAATACCAACATCCTGAATTTCATATTTTAAACAAAATTTTGCTATATCAGCTAATAACAGACAAACTACCACGGCGACATAACGGTCGTTTTGTGGTGTAAGGTCACATTTTATCATTCAGGTGATGTTCATCAACTTTGTAAGATTCTTCCAAACGTGAAATTTGAGATCCAATAATAAACCCATATTATGGCATGATTCTTAATTCCGAATGATGGGTCATGTTTTTGTAGAAAAGGAACAATTTTTACCTAGTGTAAAAAAGTAAAAAATTGAAGTCATATTTCATCCCAATACTATGAAAGAATCCAAAATCGGACACTTTGATAACAATTGCAAAGCATCCAACGAATGCTTTCAAATTCACTCTATATCTCCTTTAAGGGAAACATTTGAAAATCAATACCCATTACCATTTCATTACTCTGTTACCATAAGCCATACAACAAGGTGCAAGAGAAGTGAGAAAGCTCCAATTAATTTTGGACTAATTTGACGAAGTTAATGGATCACTTTAGGAGGTACTGGTTCTTACAAAAACTGTTTATCAATGTTCTCGTTTGTTTACATAGAATTATGTGTGAATATACCTTTAATTTGGATTTTAAAGTTAGCATGATTTCCCCCCTGTGGTAATTTAGGCAATTAAATTGTTTTCATTGTGTGCAAAGAATAGTCCAATGAAGTATGCAATATCTATATTTTTCTCAGATGACCAGTTTTGTCTTTCATGAAATCAAAATTATTTTTAGAAAAAAAGGATGTTTATATAACCGAGTGCTAAATGTATGCTCTTATGCCCATGCAGTGACACATTCCTGTAAATTAGTCTCGACCTAAGAGCCATGTAATGCCTTTTCTTTCCTTTTTTTTCTTCAAAATTTGTAATAATTATGTTACAGTTACTGGATCTACATATGACTAAGGGGAAAGCAGAGCTAAATAAATGTCAATGGCCCAAATTCTCATCAGTGGCTCAACTTCAGCTCGATCGGCCTAAAAAGACAGACTACGGGTAACCTGTTAAACCATTTTTCACCTGCATACCTATTGTGTTGTTGCTATTGGTCCCCAGAGATATGCTAATTGTTTCATTATCCTGTCAATCCCTTGAGTTCTGATTACAGGCATCATGACAATGGGCCCTTTGAAATTCAGTCATAGTGTAGTCTGTCATCAGCCATTTCAGCTGGACATTGTATTGCTGAATTTCAAAGGGCCCATTGTCCTGATACCAATTAGCAGAAGGGATTTACTGGATAATGAAAGGAAACAATTATATATCTCCGGGGACCAATAGCGACAATACAATAGGTATACAGGTGCGAAATTGTTTAACTGGTTACCCGTAGTCTTTGTCTTTTTGGGCCGGGCGCAAGTTGAGTCACTGATGAGAATTCGGGCCAATATGTCTAAAATTCTGCCACATTATAATCAAACAATGATTACAAAATTTGCTTTACATCACTGTAGCCCTTTCAACAATGCTTTACAGTGATGTCTGCGACACTAGACGAACATACAATACAACAGTGCTGAACTTGATTATTAGTCACTTATTATTTGTATTATTATTATTTATGATAGTGTGATTTTTAACTAGGGGACAATGTCAATTCATGAAATCATATTTTTATATAATTTATGAAATTTAAATCAGTGCCAGTGTTTAGTTTTAGCCCTTAAAGTATAGCTTGAATTAAACAATTGAGTTTCCAGATTAATTGTTCGTTATAATGTGTGTTATTTTACATAAGCATAACATGTGGGGTAGCCCAATTATTGGTAATCATGACTCTTAAGTCTTGACCTTTTATTTTATTAACATTATACATTTACATCAACAGTCACATTTACACTCATGCACGTCTCTATTTTCATTTTGTTTACATTATTTTAATAATTTTGGTATAAAGGGGCACCACAAAATCATTTCACTGAACACTGATTTTGCAGGCAAATAATACAAAATTCCACAACCTCCTGACAGTCAAACCTGCAGTGCTGTAGTCGAGTCCGGACTCGGACTCGCTTTTGATGGTCTCGTGACTCGGACTCGGAGCCGAGTCCCTATGTAAAACATATGGGAACATGCTATTTCGTTGGGGACTCGGACTCGGAACTTGTGGACTCGACTACAGCACTGTAAACCTGTGTATAGTGACCACCCAAGAGAAACAAGAAAAGTGGCCACTGTAGATAGGTGACCTTTATAGGCAGGTTCCACAACACTGTTTCTCTTGGCAAGAGATCACTTTTGGGGACCACTATAGGCAGGTTGGCTGCTATAGACAGGTGACCACTAACACAGGTTTGAATGTATTTATATAGCTCTATTCACAAGGTATCATAAGCCTAATGCAGGTGTCATTTGTATGACGCACCTATCTTGGAAAGGTGCGTCATGGATGCGTCATGTTCTCCCATATTGATGTGCGTCATAGTCACTTTACCTTGGGTGCGTCTCGAGGTTCGTCAATGGGACCAATAGGACCATCATTTTCATGAAATGGTGCGTCATGGTTCATAAATGGGTGACGCACATCGGTACAATGACGCACCTTTCCCGGGATTCAAGAGGTGCGTCATACAAATGACACCTGCACAAGGCATACAAATATAACAATACATTTAAACAAAAAAATAATAATATTGAATGAAGGAAATGGCACATGATGTAATTCTCTCACATTTCATGTGACTACAGTCTTTATTGACATTAGATTTTACATGAACTAGAATTATGCGACCCTGGGTCTACGCTCAAAATGGCTAAATTATACACCAAAGTCTTATACTTATCTCAGAATCATTGCACATACATAATGAGGAATAAGGTAGTCTAACACATGTATACTGTTTTTCCTATAACTTGTACATGAATGCAATCAAAAGCTTACTGATGATGGACTCGTGCGTTATACACCTATTGGAAACTCAAATTTGAATACCTCTGCCAGATATAATAATAATAATAATATATAGCTTTTATATAGCGCCATCTATCTAGTTGCCTATTCAGAGGCGCATTATTACCCTTGGTCATCAGGTACAGTTCAAACCCGCACAATTATCTTGTGCACCATCTCAACTCCCAGGGGAGCATACTAGCCCAAGCTGCCCAACGGGCGCTGAAGGCTAATTATCACCCGACCAAGTACCCATTTATACTCCTGGGTAGAGAGCAGCAATGTGGATTAATTGTCTTGCTGAAGGACAAACGGAGTAGGCAGGGTTTGAACTCGGGATCTCGAGATCAGAAAGCGCGCGCTCTACCGATCTTGCCACACCACAAAATGTATAATAACTTGTACAGTCAAACCTGTGTATAGTGACCTCCTCAGGAAGCAACTACTGACCAACTGAAGATGTTTTTTAAAACATTAATATGATGTCCAGGGGCCCCGTTTCATGAAAGGATTTTAAGCTAAGACTGTTCTTAACTGTCGCATGACTGTGACTAATCTACTGACATTTGGATGGCGCATGTTCCGATTACAAAGGACAAGGTTGGAAGTATAATAGCAAAGATGGGACAGTTACCCTTTCGTGAAATGAACCCCTGATAACGTGCGGTGAAGCAAGACACAGTCTCAGTGGAATGACCGTCTGAACAGTGACAGATTCCTTGGTCAAGTTTCCAATGTGTTTTTAGTTGTTGATATAGGAACAAGAGTCCAGTGATGTTCTATAGGAACATATCAAAGAATGGCAAGAATTTCAAAACAAAGGAATACCAATATCCTAATTATCATACATGTACACGTAGCTGTGAATTCAAATTTACTCGTAATTAATGAACATTTTACTCATTGGCTAACAATACATTCAGTTCACCTAGGACTGTTTGTATTGTGATCAAAGGTTTAAAATGTTATTTCTTATGAGATACCAATAAAGATGAACTTTCATGCTAATATTAACTGTAATTAATAAGAGTACCCTAAATTGTAAAATCATACTAACAATTCAATTAGTTGTGGTATGGTGTACTTACCGTTTACAGACAGCTATCTAAATAACTGAATACGTATGATGAAAAAAAGAAAAACATAAAACAAATTCATATCACAACTGGGCCATGTCGCAGAAAGAGATGCAATCGATTGTTAAGTTGAAATTAATTGCAAGTTGGATCATGTGACGAAATGCACAAATCTAATTGTTTCTAATGTGACTTGCAACTAAATACTACTTACAATCGATTGCAACACTTTCTGCAATGGCGCCATGAACCAACCAAAAAAATACACGGGGGCGGAAAAAAAAAAAAAAAAAAAAAAAAAACATTTTTTTTTTTAAATATTTTTTTAACATCTTTTTGCATGATCGGAAAGCGCCAGAAACGTACCAAACATGGCATAATCGGATAGATCACATCATGATAATCATTTATTAGACCCTTGAGCAGTGAAAACGATGTAAAAAAAAAAAGAGCCCCCGTGAGCCCCAAAATTTCACGAGGGCGTTTTTCTCTCTCAAAATTTTCAAAATCGCCCTCGTGAAAAAAAAAGTATTTTTTTGGTTGCCATGAACCGATAGTTCTTGAAATATTATGAGCCAAATCTAACATTTGGTGCTCCTTTAGGTTCGTGTTTTTAACAAGCATGCTATTGTGCAAACACAGATATGTGCATTCATTTGATAACAAAATTAATGAAATAGCATTGGAGTCAATATAGGGCATAAATTTCTATCCTAGCAGAATCTTCTCGAAATATCTTAGGTGAAATGCAAAAGTGCCATGCAACTTTTATCACACTTTTTACAAGACCATTGTATTCTAGGCTTCCCCGGGAATCGAACCCCTAGATCACAGGCATAGCTCCTGATTGCTAGACCACTGCTTTACCATCACAAGGGCTTTCTAGCTCAGCTGGTTGAGCACTGGTCTAGCAAATCTGGAGGTCTCAGGTTCGATTCCCGGGAAAGCACAAATTGCTTTGCTTCAAGCAACAAAGCAACATAGCAACAGTTTCAAAATTGGGTCTTTACTGTACACTGCATGTTGCACATACTATATTAACACATTGCCTACAGGAGCCAGGGGACTGCAAAATGTAGCATGGAACAGGTTAACCCATTGCCTATTGGAACCGGTTTGGAACTGTATTAACTATAATCTATTATGGAACAAGTTAACCCATTGCCTACAGGAACCTGTTGGGTTCTGTTATCACTCTATGGGGATTGCAAACTCCAGTAGGGAACAGATTAATCAAACATTTGGGTACATCTCTCTATCAAAGATGTCAAACTCTAGTTCAAACTTTACTCTTACAAAATTATCAACTGGGACAAAATTACACCATACTCTTCATTCAATGTAACTTTGCCAACTGCTTGACTGGCATTTTCAATGTTAATTAATATGCAGCATTTGAATACTCTTTTTATGATTCCTAATAACATCACTGTACCTAAACATGGTTTAAGACCAAATCATTTTCCTTAATCTTATACAAACACATTTTTCAATTGCTTGTTTTTAACAGGCAAATATATATGAACTCAATACCAAAAGGTGCTACATCCACATTTCATGAAAATTAAAGGGTACCACCACCCAAAAATAATATTCTTATTATAGAAAGGTACCATCTTTAGTATTCCATTCCTTCAACAAGTTCACAAAAATATGTTTTCAGAAAAAAATATATAATTGGAAAACGCATTCTCAACCATGCGTTCATGCGGTCTGAATTGCGTAGACTATATGCGTGCATAGCCAGAGCGCACTGTGCAGAGTGAATGAATCATCATCCGGGAATCTATTGACGTACGCGTGAAAGCATTGGCGCACTCGCAAATGCTTGGCCCGTATGGAACCAGGAAATAGCAGTGGTTCCGTAAGTGGTGGAAATTAATTGCTTTGTTTATGAATTACACAACCCTTTGCAAAATGTTGGGTATCTATTTGATATCACAAAACGGTACCAACACATATAATAATGTGTTGTCCTTTGCCTGGTGGTCCCCTTTAAGTTAACAGCACAAGTGCAATAATAAGCTATACCCCTAGCTAAAAATCTTAATTATGAACATTCTTTTTTATTGGTAACTGCATAAACTCTTCATATTTAGACAATACCCTCTGGTTGTGTCTTTGGCCTAGACATCTATGTACTTTACCTACTAAAATTATGATATTTTCTTCCCTAACTATGATTGTCATTGTACATTACATTCAAATCATGCTATACAAATAGATTACATATAATACCTAATACAAGTTCTCATAGACTTGTACGTCATTATAACTAATATCATTCAAATTATACTTCATAAATCATTTGTATAACTTTCAAATTTTGCAGCAAGATTTCGAGGGCATCATAATGATTAACAAACAGCATTTGATTATTGTTTATATACAATAATAGTTCTTAGATTCATATGGAGACAGAACATTTGTATAACTTTCAAATTTTGCAGCAAGATTTCGAGGGCATCATAATGATTAACAAACAGCATTTGATTATTGTTTATATACAGTAATAGTTCTTAGGTTCATATGGAGACAGAACATTGTCATATACCACACCAACACTATGGAACGTGTTGCCTCTAAACATTCGAACCTCGCCCACCGCTGATATCTTTTGTTCCAAACTCAAGACATTTCTATTTAATTCATCATACCAATAACTTCTGCACCAGCACCCTCTTATTGTTTGTCCTGGAGAGAATTAATTATGCGCTTCGGAATAGTTTGACTAGATAGCTATACAAAATTGGGCAAGTAAGTGAAAAATGAAAAATGCAAGTTATAAGAAAAATCAAAAACCGCTGAACAGATTTACTACCATACCACTTACATGTAGAAATAAAGTAAATAAAGTTCACTTTGAGCTGTTACAAAACATACAGTGTTTAAACTCATTTTAAATGGCAATTCTAAGCTTGACTTGACAAAGTCATGAGCTGTGATTTCTATGGTCGGGAATGGAAATGATAATGGGGAAAAAAAAAGAAGTCGAAGCTTTAACTTCACAAAGTCATAAATACAAATGCACATTCTTATGTGATTTCTATGGTCGGGAATGGAAATGATAAATTAGTGGGGAAAAAAACATTAATTCTAAGCTTAACTTGACAAAGTCATGAATACAAATGCACATTCTCATGAGCTGTAACTTGTATGGTTGGAAATGGAAATGATAATTTAGTAAAAACAAGTTTTTAAAACATTAATAACTTTTCTAAAAGTACAGCTTGACTTGACAAATGCACATTATCATGTAAGGTCAGGAATGGAATCAATAAATTAGTCAAACAAAATATAGACATAAATAAACCACAGCAAATATGAGTTCTGCAAACAAACTATTAACAATGCAGAACATATTCGAGTGCAAAAGCTAATAGGGGCTTGGATAATTGCAAATCATCAAACTTCATTGTATTGCTTGAAATATCATACAATTCTTCCTTTTTTCAGCCTTATAATCATACATTATAGTGCTCAGGGAGATTAATTTCCATAAACAATATCTCACACACATTATCATACATGTACATTTACTTGTTTTGCTGCATTTACTTTGAACAAATCTCCCTTCAATAGTTTTCTCTAAACACACATTTGCAAATTCAAAACAGGACAATACTTTATACTTATAGAGTGGTGAAGTGTGACATCATCAAAAATCTATTTTTAGAATTTTCAAATTTGAACTTTATTTTATTTCAATAGGCAATCAGTGTTATAGTGCTCTGGTTCATAAAGTTATGAACCAGACCACTATAACACTGATTTCCTATTGACATTATTTTGTATGCTCTTTTGGAAAATGAAGTTCAAATTTGAAAATTCTAAAAATAGATTTGTATAACGTCATAGCTTCTGTACTCTATATAGTGCACGTTCACTCTTCTAATGGTCGTGGCGCATCACTAATATAGAATTATATAATTTATTAGGAACAGCTTAATCAATTAAACCGCTCGTCTCCTGGTCACTAGTCAATGAATATGCATAAATTATTCAATTTAAATACATTTTTTGAGCAAACTGGTCTAGTGTTCTAATAATTGTACATTTTTGGCAGTACAATTATTCAAAGGGATCTAGTAACTTTGTATGAATCAACCAAATGCACTTGCACCCGTAATGGTTTGTTTATTCCTGGGGGTGTTTCACAAAGATTATAAGTTAAACTTAACTCTAAGTTGGACTTAAACAGTATGGTAAGTCAATTGTAGCCTTGGAATAAAATATATCAAAAAGCAAAAATGCAAGTATTTTAGACTTTTCATAAATTTTATATGAAGAACATAAAATCTACTTGATAATAGAAAATATTCATGATTTGAAACAACATTTTATGCCTTTTAAAAGGAATTTTACAATTTGTATTCAAAGAAACTAATGGCTTTCCATACTTTTTAATTCCAACTTAGGATCTTTGTGAAACACCCCTGGCTGTCTCCTCTTACACATTTATAAGTATGAAAGCAGCTTTTGTTTGTGAGAGATATAGAGATATTTATCATTTGAATTGAAACAAACAAATCCATGGGATCATTTCAACGAAGTGAAAACTAAATGACAATGAGCAAATCAAATTTGCATTACTCGGCCATATGGCATTCATTTAGCATAGAATTTTCACCCAACCCTCAGTGGACATACATGTATTAGATCACCAAAATAGATATTTTATGAACCGTTTGTCAGTCTTTGCATATTTCAACAACGTAACTAGATAGATCCTTGAGTGTCAATATCACATATTTACACCACGCGATACATACAAATGCCATAGAGCAATCAAACCCCTGGCACTCACAGCTTTAATGACAGCATTATTTTGCAGGTGTGTATAAACCGCAGCTGTGTATTAACCGCACCCCCAACTTTGGGTTGTCATTGAAGAGGAAACAATATTTTGTAGGTGATAAAACTGTGCTGGGAACTATTACAACATAATCAAACTATACATGTATGAATTCCATGTTCCACTCCCCTCCCCCCCCCCCCCCCCCCTCCCTTACTTTTGTAAAATTTTAGTACACAAAACAGTATTATTTTCATGAAATATATTTTGTCTATCTCTGTGTATTAACCGCTCCCTCCGTTTTGCAGTTTTTTGTTTTGTCAGGAAAAAGGTGTGGTTAATACACCAGCAAATACGGTACAAGAAGAACATGTATGTGTACATTGTCAGACTACTGGCACATGTTATAACCCTGAGGTAGTACTAAAACTTCTAGAAGAGCAGCACAATAAAGATGTTCTTTTTCCGAGCTTATTTACTCATTTGATCAAATGTACATTCTAATTATAACGCGGTAGTTCAAACATTATTCAATATGGTACCATAAGATTCGTATTGGTTATACAAGCCATGACACTTTTCAGAATACAACATTGATTTGTTCCTTAATTGCCTTTAGATGCATAACTTGTTGACTTTTTACAAATAATTTTAATAGAATACAATTTGATTCACTTAAATGAGGAACATGTAAATGTAAATACATGTATAACTCATGAAAATATGATAACGTTGCAAGTTTGTTTGGATTTGTATTCAAATTTTGATCACGTTTCTGCATCAAAATTTGTCATTTCATGACTCATTGAATATGACTGAAAATAATGAGAAATAAGATTAGGATGGTCCTACATTTAATGGGTTTCCAAAGTGCACACAATTTGTTGAACCGATATTTACCGAAGATCTTGTCGTCTACATACATTGTACATGTATGAGTTAACACTCAAACAAGAATCAAACGTTTCATGAGAATGTTTAAATATCATCGGGGTGAGAGTTATAAGGGCGTTAAGTCATTTTGGGGCTAAATTGAGTTATGCATACCATCTTGTAAATTGGCACTTTCTCTATTTTGTTGCCAAATTTTCAGATAATAATTATTGTTATTATTTGAAATATTTGTAAAGAAGTAAAGACAGCTGCATTTGGTTTGTACAGGGCTCCCACATGTTAACCATAATTATCTCTGAAGTACCAAAAGTGACTTAGTGCCCTTCTCTTTCTCAACTCACTACAGTCAAACCTGCATATAGTGTCCACTGCCACCAAAGGGAACACAAAACTGGGCACTGTAGACAGGTAACCTCTACAGAAAGATCCATAACGTTGTTTTTTTTCTCTGCATGGGATCCCCTTTGTTCGCCACTATACGCAGGTTGCCTGCTATAGACAGGTTAGGTGGTCACAATGACAGGTTTACCAGAGCGTTGTCTTCAACAAGAAAAGGAATTAGAATTGTTTTTTCCTTTTCATAGCGGAATCCTCACTGAAAAGTTAACATATTCATGACTGGTCCCGAAAATACTCGGGCTGGGGTCTATGGAGAATACATGTTATAGCAAAACCAATCAGACCTGAATGGGTTGGTTAAAAAGAATACAATGATTGTTTTTTTGTACCATTTATCAAATTTCTTTTCAGAAAGAAAAATAGGCTGTCTTCAGCTGCTGCATAGTTTGCGTAGTTTGTGCAATATATTACAGGCATTGCATGGCAATGCACTCCCTGCATGTTTTGGTCTAAAAATGGACTAATTGCACTGCAAGCTCTATTCATAACAATTGTAACGTATCTGCCATAACTAGAATTCCGTCAATTCAGTAGCTATAGTCCCACAACCTACCTTTCGTGTAAGCACTAATAGAGTACCTTTGCTTCAGCACTGCCCCACATACTTATTTCTGTGTTGGGATTTCATTGTTTGCTTTTCCTACAATTTTCGGCTGCTCCGTGTACACTTTCATCAGCATATGAATTCCATCTCTTCCTCTTTGTATTGTATCAACAATGCACATTCCTCATCTCAGTCCCATCTATTCACATTTGTGTGAAGTTTTCAGAGGGACTCATCCAGGTTTTTCAGCTGCTCCGTGTACACTTTCTTCAGCGTATGAATCCCATCTTCTTCGTCCTCGTCATACCTCTCCATGCTGTTGACGCGTCGCATCACACTCTTCCTCCTCCGGACTGCGGTGGCGCTATCACCTCCGCCATCCCTCCGCCCGTTCCCGACCCCGTCTTCGCTTCCCGAAAATGACGTGGACATTGTGAAGCTGCTGTTCTCCCGCGTCAACATACTCTCTCCATCGCTGCTCAGGTTCAGGAGTTGATCGGTGTACACTGTGCGTAGCTCATCCAGTTCGCTGCTCCCCTGTGGACGTCGAGTGCCCTGTGCCGAGTCCCTACTCTCCTGCCTGGATAAGGTAGCGGCATGCCGCGTCGACGAATCCTGACTCTTCTGCCGGGGCAAGTTTGCCGCGCGGCTCGGTGGACCATCCATGCTGTGCTGGCGCGTCAGACTAGAGGCGCGCCTATTCAAGCCAGGTTTGGCCACTACCGGGTGGTCAGTCGACGATCCCTGTTTGGATGAAGATGCCCCGTCAGTGCTCGTGCTAGCTAGACTGTCAATTCTAGAGGTAAGAGAACTGAAGGTGAATGCATGCGTGCTACTCTGGTCACTCGCTGTGCTGGTATTTACATCTGATTTCTCATATATACTCAGTTTGTCATGTTCTTCAACATGACCTCTCTTTCTATTACCTGCAGCATTAGTCCCACACCCTAATTTCTGTGTCAAGTCTCCCCTACCCTTCTCTCCAGTCCCATCCGTGCATTTTTGTGTTGTGTTTGATCGAGATGCAATAGAGCTACTCATACCTGTCCCATCTGTCAAGGTGGAAGATTTGGCAGCTTTTACTTTACTCTTAGCCGACGCACTCGCTGCAAAGTACTTCTCGTCACTGTCCTCATCGCTGCAGAGGTCGATGATGCTAGATTCAACTTGCAGCTTCCTCTTCTTTGCCTTCCCATGATGCTGTTGCACTTCCTGTCCCCTCGAGCCCTCCTCAACCACCTTTTTGTTCGCCTCACCCTTCGCTGCAGCAGACTTCTTCGCCCCCTTCGCAGAGGCCACCTTTCCCAAAGCGGAACTCACCTTCACCGCGCCCTTCACCTTGGACCAGCTCTTCTGACCCGACCCCTTCTGACCCATGACCTTTGATAGATAGCTGCCGTCCTCCCTGAAGGGTATGGTGACGCGCCTCTGGGGGTTGGCGGTGAGGTTCCTGGCCTTTGGACCGGGCTGGATGTAGGAGATGGTGTTGTAGGGTGTGAAATGGAAGTCCTCCCGAAGGTATCCCTCCAGGAGAAAGTGGACGATGAGGTATTCATAGTCATCTCGGCTCATCTTCTTTGCTTGTTCTGCAAATTAAGAGAATAGGAAGGAATAATAATAGCAGTAAATCATGGCTGAATATGTAAAGACCTAAATGCATATTACAGAGATGGTGTTGTAGGGGGTGAAATGGATGTCCCCCCGAAGGTATCCCTCCAGGAGAAAGTGGACGATGAGGTATTCATAGTCGTCTCGGCTCATCTTCTTTGCTTGTTCTGCAAATTAAGAGAATTGGAAGGAAGAAAAATAACAGTAGAAGTAAGAAAATCATGGCTGAATATGTAAAGACCTAAATGCATATAAAAGAGGTGATGTTATAAGGGGTAAAATGAAAGTCCCCCCGAAGGGTATCTCTCCAGGAGAAAGTGGACGATGAGGTATTCATAGTCGTCTCTTCTAAGCTTGGTCAACAGTTAGAGGGGGGAAACAACAGGAAAAGACTGGACAAGAAAGCAAATTATTAAAAGTATGGATCACTTTAAGGAGTTAAACATAAAACAAAATTGATAAAGTCCTACCTTTGGACAGAGCAGCAACTCCATTGTTGCTAAGCAGCTCATCTGCCTGTTTAAAAGCAATTAACTGGTCATCATTTTTTCAGATCGATAACTAGATAATGAGACGTTTATATTGGAACAATAAACTAGAATTGAATAATCAACATGTAGTGTAGCTTGACATGCTGCTTGAAATGGTTTGGTCATGTTGTATGCGTGCCGCATCTCCGCCTACCATACCAAGCATACCAGAATGACTTTCATTCGTTTCAGTCATTTCATTTCTTCAACCATAAAAACAATACAACAAATTGCAACATTAAGACATGAATACACTGTTTTATGGTTCGGACCATTAAGAAAGCATAGCTTGTAAAGCATAACTTTGATGCACGCAGACCACCGAGACGCCCTCCTACAAGATGGAAAGATCAGTCCGGAGCAATGTGGGATTACCCCTACATGAGGCAGAGCATCAAGCCCAGGGCAGGTCAGAATGGAACAGGATTTCTTGTAGGGGAGCGAAGGGAGACTGCATCCCATTCCTGCGCATCAGCCATTTACATTTTAGTCAGTAGGTCAAAATCAATGAGAATGTGATATGTTGAGATTTAATATGTTGTAGCACAATGCATATAGTGAAATTTAGAACTACTTTACTTCTTCAGATATATACTTTGTTGCCACAATTTATAATTATGGAATGCAACACGAGTGGTACAACTGGTTCGGTGCCGGCCGTCAGTTCTGAATTTCACTAGGCATCCCAAGACAACAGATAAAATATCAACATATCATCGATTTTTACAAAAAAGAGAATGTCTTACCTTTGGACAGAGCTGCAACTCCATTTTTGCTGAGCAGCTCATCAGTGAGTTTGAGAGCGGTGATGCGGTCATCCTTCTTGGAGACGTTGTCCAGTATCTTGTAGATCCTTTGGAGGTGGGACACCATGTCTTTCTCAATTACTGGAGGGGACAAATCCATGAAGAGAAATGTGACAATCAAATTTGAACTGTTGCTAGGAATTGTACAATTTGAGTGCAGCAAAGTGTATAGTTTTAGAGCGGTGATATTGTCATCCTACATTTCACATAAATCAGACCTGGGTGTTTCACAAAGATCCTAAGTTGAACTTAACTCTAAGTTAGACTTAAAAATTATGGAAAGTCGTTAGTTTCTTTCAAAACAAATTTGTAATAAAAGAAGTTCTTTAAAAGGCATAAAATGTTCATTCAATTCATTAATACTTTCTATTATGTTCTTGATGTAAAAATTATGAAAAGTCTAAAAATACTTGCATGTTTGCTTTTGAATATATTTTAATTCTGAGGCTACAAATGGCTTACCATAATGTTTAAGTCCAACTTAGAGTTAAGCTCAACTTAGGATCTTTGTGAAACACCCCCCAGATTTCTTTGCTTTAGTTGTTATTATACCAATGAAGGAACCCTCTGTGACTGCAGTCAGATCCAAACAATGGACCATATCTTGGAGTGCGGCGGTGTGGACTGCACGGACGAGGACCTGACCCTTGTCACAAACACGGCCATCACAAAGATACAGCAATGGGGGGACAGAACAAATGAGTCTACATTTTCCCTTAGATAGCACAATGATGTAATTCCAAAATGTGTATAATTATGTGTATGTAAGTTTGATTTATATGTTTATGATAATTTTGTTACTGTAATTTGTTGTAAGATATTCATGTAAAGCGCATGGTATACAACTAACGAATGGGTTTCTTGTGATAGTCAGATCTATTAATGAGGTGGGCTCGAAATGACTATCACCCGAGGTAATAGATTGCCTATCACAATCAAGCACATTAGTTAGTTTTTTTTTTTTATCACTCATCAATATCACGGATTGCGTTCATCTTAAGCAAAATAAGTGAAAATCTCTTCAATATTTCATAAAATCGCTTGTAAAATTTGACATCAAAATCAATCGACATTGATTAAGTATGAGCCTCCAGAACCATGACGCATCTAATACGCTTAATGTCATTGTTTATTTTGCGCATACAATAACAAAGACGCAAAACTGAGTGTGCACCAACGCGCTGACAGTTGCGCACACACGCAATGAATGGTTACTAGCGCGCCCACGGATGTGCTTATTGGCTGTCTTGGCGTTCTTCTTCCTCTGACCTAGATTAGTGTTTTTACTAACAAGGGCAATCACGTGACTAGAACGTGTGCGCCATAGAGTACTGCACAAATTTGTTCGCTAAATTTGTGCTAAAACACATGATCTATGGGACGAGCGGGTAACAAACTTTTAGTGTTAGTTTTTACTAACAAGCCCGGTCACGTGATTGTGCGTGTTGTCCAAAACTATCGTTTGTCAAATTCAATGGTAAAACGATCTTATGAGGGATATAAAGATGTTTATTCATATGATGCACTATATAAATGTAATTTATTATTATTATTTAATCGTTTATTGCAGTTACCTGTTATTCCAGGTTTTAGTGGGGACTCGTCTTTGATGGGAAACTGCTATCCAAGTTTACAGAGAAATACTGTGATTTTTTTGTTTAAAAATGCCTTTGCCATTTGTCAACAAAATAACTTAGATATAGATCGAGAGATGAAAGTCTCAGCTTTTTGTTCCTCATAAAATATTATTCTTATAATATTCTATTACAATTTTTGTGCAGCAAAGTGCATAAAGTTCCTTGTAAAAAGAATTGACAAGCATATAAACAGAATATCTATCCTGTGATTGGGTGATATGAACGTTCGTAGAACCTATTCATCATCTGTATTGTGCATGGTACTTGATCAGCAAACTAAATAAAAGAAAAAATAGGATCAAATACAATGCCATGGTCAATCAGTGTGACCGGCTATAGCAAAACCCTGCACTTGTCGGTAAAAACCAAATTGTAGATTTTCATACCATTATAATGGCCTCATCACAAGCTTTCATTTGATGCTTTGTTCTAACAAATTGGTCAAAAATTGGCGAAGATATGATTGTTTTAATTTTACAATCATAAATCTTTTACACACATTATGTGAACTTAAAATGCCCATTTCTTCCAAACATGCATTACCGACGAGTGCCGGGTTTTGCTATAGCCGGTCACATATAGTGTGTACAAACGGGCCTAGTTTAAATGGCAACCTGTGGTGTTCATCCCAACGCATGACAATCTTTATCTGAAGTGGTATCCTACCTTTGCTCTCTGCCTTGCAAACATCGCACATCTTGTTACACCTCGCCTTGTCGTCCCATCTCTCACCAAAATGCTGGCCGATTATGCTTCTTCTGCACCTGCTTGTCAAATCATTCATACCAATATATAATATAACAGTAATAATACAGTATTTATATAGCACATAATAATAACTATTATAATAATATCAATTTATATAGCGCCTAATGATTGATAATCATCTCTAAGCGCTTTACAATGATATTATTACCCCGGTCATAGGATACAATGCAAACCAGCACACATTGTGTGAACCATCTACACTCCCTAGGGAGTATTCCTTCCAAGCGACATCATGGACATTGAGCAGATCGTTCACATATTAAGGCATTCACCTCCTACCGGGTCCCCATTTATACACCTGGGTAGAGGGCAGCAATGTGGATTAATTGTCTTGCTGAAGGACAAACGCGATAGGCATACTCCAGGTTTGAACTCGAGATCTCCCGCTTGGAAAGCGAGCGCTCTACCAATCTTAATCTTGCCACACCACATCCACATAATAACAGCTTTTATTGTTTTTCAAAAAGTTTTAACAGATTGAAATCAAGACATGAGTCTATACTTGTAAGAAACTAGGAAGTCAATAACAATGGACTATTTTGGTCGTAAACAGGTGAATAAGCACACAAGTATCAAAATAACTACAGGCCCATCATGCATAGCCACAACATGGCAGCAGTGAAGGGACTTTATATGCATTTTCTGCATGTGCTCTGAATCCTTACAGTGAACGTATTATTGCAAAAAGAAACTTTGGTCTGGGTACAAATAAACTGGTATGCCTGATTGACTAAGATAACAAATGCTTGGTACCATGGACTTAGAGCACACAGCATTTATTGCGTACTATGATCAAAAGTGGTGCCACAGACTGACACACAAAGATTCATACGTATGTAGATATAGACAGATTCTTCAAATGAACTACTGATAAACATTTATAGCTTTCAGGCTAAAGCCCGGCGCAGACAGAGCCGATTCGACCCGATCTGACTGGTTTTCAGCCTGATTAATTCAGTATGCGTTGTTTCAGGACTCCGGTTTTGTCAATCAACTGCCAGTCAGAGGTCATTCAATGCAGATTCAACATGTTGAATCGGCTGCGACTGAGCGAAACAGACTCTAGCCTGACTAAAAATCAGTGGGATCAGATCGAGTCGGCTCTGTCTGCGCCGGGCTTAAGGGTCTGTATGAAATATTCAAACTTACGTGGCTGGTGTGATGCAGTATGCTACCATGTTGTAGAGCTTCTGTTGACCCGTCTGCTCCGTGACTACCATTGTGCTTTGCCTGAAGACATCTGCAAGGGCATAGTACACAATGCACCTAGCAGGCTCAGCATCTCGACCTTAGAATAAAGAAATAACAAAAAAACGATAATTGAATAATCATATCATTCAGCATCACTATCATCATAATTGAATAGTCACATCATTCATCATCACAATCATCATAATCATTATCATAATTTTATTTATCATCACTATCATCATTGCTGTCAACATTTTCATCGTCATAATTTTTCGTCATTATCATAGTCATCATCACTATCATTATTAAAGTAATCATCAATATCATCACCTTCATCATCATCATCATCATCATCATCATCATCATCATCATCATCATCATCATCATCATCATCACCACCACCACCATCACCACCACCACCACCACAATCACTACCACCACCACAATCACCTTCACCACCACCACCACCACCACCACCACCACAATCACCTTCACTACCACCACCACCACCACCATCACCATCATCTCCATCATCAGTTTGCAATGAACCAACCTGCTCTGCCACTCTCCTGGTAGTAGTTCTCCATGGACTTGCTGATGGCATGATGGATGACGAACCTCACATCGGGCTTGTCAATGCCCATGCCAAACGCTATCGTCGCCACAACAACCTAGTCAGAAATAAACAAATGGAGCACAAAATTACTCAATGACTTTGAATGACGAAAACAACTGGTTAGAATATCATCATAAATGCTTCAAGTTTGATGGGATTTTAGGGGTTCTAGTTGATTATAACATATTAGGGGCCACAGGAGACTCTCTCAATTGATTATAAACATACAAAGAAGCCACCAGTAGGCTAAGTTGTATTGACATGTCCCATTATCACTCGTGGGGGGTGTTTCACAAAGATCCTAAGTTGATCTTAGCACTAAGATGGTCTTAAATATTATGGAAAGCCATTAGTGTCTTGAAACAGTTTTGTAGTTATGTTGAAATGCATAAGATGTTGATTCAAATCATTATATATTTTCTAATTATCAAATAATTTTCCTGATTTCACATAAAATTCATGAAATCTCTTTGATAATTAGAAAATATATACGATTTGAACCAACATTGTATGCTTTTCAACATAACTTTTACAAAACTGTTTCAAGACACTAATGGCTTTCCATAATATTTAAGACCATCTTAGTGCTAAGATCAACTTAGGATCTTTGTGAAACATCCCCCTGCCTTGTAAGTCAAGTAAACTTGGGTTTCATCACAATTAATCGAGAGATACAAGTGTAAATGTATTCAGTTATTTTTCTAAAGGAGTGTTTTTGTCATTTGATATCAGGAATTTTGCACCCTCTAGAAGAAAATGTATAGCACATTGTTTTCCTTTTTCAATAAAATAAAAGTTAAAAGATCCACCTATAGGGAAATTGCCACCCTGATCAGAAAGCTTGTTTAAAATTGCTTTTAAGGCCAAATGAACTTCTATTTGTAGATTTGGGGTTGTCCCCCACAGTAGACATGTTTAAAGGGATAGTCGAGTTTTGGTAGAGAGGGCGCTAGACTACTTTTTTTTGTGGGGTAATGAAAAACTGAGTGTAAAATTTGAACGGACGGACGGACGGACGGAAGGACGGACGGACGACGGACGCCACGTCATGGCATAAGCTCATCGGGCCCTTCGGGCCGGATGAGCTAATAAAATCATCTTTGTTTGATCAAAATCGGTTCAGAGACGGCTGAAATATCCATAAATATAACACTTTGTAATAAAGCTGGGGCCCCAGGTTTATTAGAGAATTTTGAACCAGTCGTTAAAAATTCAAAAAAATGCTTCCTCTTCTCGAGTCCGTATTTCTCTGGACTCGGACTCGGACTCGGACTCGAGCCACAAAGACTCGGTCTCGGACTCGGACTCGACCAATGGTGACTCGTGACTCGGGCGAAAATCGGGCCGAGACCGGCAACGAGACCGGCATTGTTTCCGTTTTCCCACGTTTATTTATAGTTCATAAAATTACCCCAGCGCAAGCAAAAACAAACCCGTTGTTCAGGCGTACCTTGCTCGCTTGAGTGTGGCATTCTGGAAAATGATCGTAACATCGCCTCAACAAGCTATTATATGCCTAAATAGACGTTGAGATTAGTCGTTTTATGTTTTGGAACACGTAAGACACGGTCAAGTATTGCGGCCAGAACGTAAATTAATTTACGAAAGCCTGATAATTATGATGCGACTAACATTAAACAACGAGCAATACGCGCGCTATTGTTAGTGTGCATTCAGCTGTGTGCTGATAGAATGGGCATGGTTGTTTGATGATATGACGAGCAGTAAGTGCGATTTGGTAAAAATTGACAAGAATGGGAACCTGACATGGTGTCACTCAGCGCGCCCTAAAACAAAAACTACTCAACCAAAATGACTGTTCTAAGTATCGTTTTTCATTGGAAAAGATACCATATCGGATGGACATATCATTTTATTACTATATTTTGGGAAGTGGCCCGTTCCGTTTTTTTAGGGCCACCCTGTATTGCAGTATATAACCATCCAATCTGAAAAACAAAATTATAGTTCAATTTCAAACTTCAATCAGGTCATGATAGATGCATGCGACTGAATAATTCACACCAATTTCAAGAAATATAATTTTCAAGTATCGCACCAGTCCCTTCAGTTTCAGTCAATTATGTAGCGCCCCCTCCCCATGATAAATTTGAATTACGTTATTAATCAGTATTTCGTTTCTTTCCAATTGGTTCTTGACAGTGATTGCTCTTCATTGCTTATTAGGATGATATCTTGCTCACCTGTTCATAACTGACAGTTTACGGCACAAAACGTGAATTTTCAGATATTTGATATTTTTGCTAAAAATTGTGATCTTAAAAGGATTAGAAAATTGCTGAAATTCATGCTTAACTTCAACAATGATTACTTTTCAGCAACTTGACTGTTTGCACATAAAGTTATATCTAATCCATTTGACAGTGAACCTTAGGAAAAGATATGCAGCAGTTCCTTATCCACTGTATTTTTGGGAAATTTTAAGGGTGACAAAGATCAACTAAATTCTTGTCCCGTCTGTCCAATTTGTATGAACTTTTTATCCTGCATAGACATCAATAATTGAATTTGTCTCATACTCTGTAATAATAACCTTTGACATTGCCCAAAATAATTTCTGCAGATAACTCTTTGTCATTTCTTTGATGGTGTCTATTATGAAGATAACTGTTGTAGTAAAAAGAGTTAAAATATATCTGACAAATGGAAGTTTACAATGAACCAGACAACTATTTATATTATAGAGAGTCACTGTAAGGCATTTATCATAATGGAACTGATGTGACATAAAAAGAAAAAGGAAAAAGATTTTCCCATTGGGACTCGGACTCGGACTCGGACTCGGATGTCCGGGACTCGGGACTCGGATGTCCGGGACTCGGACTCGGACTCGGACTCGGACTCGGACTCGGACTCGACTCGGACTCCAGGGACTCGGACTCGGACTCGGACTCGGACAGGGTGGACTCGACTACAGCACTGCCTCTTTTCAAAAAGTTACAAAATAGGTATTTAAATAGTTGTTGGTTATTTCTCTATCTAATCACTATTTCAACAAAACATCACATGCACAATATTTTATTCAAAATGGTTGAAACCGATGAGTGTTTAGAGAGAGCCCTCTTACGTTTTAACGGCTCTTTTTGAATGATAACATGATCTTTACTACATCATTTGTAATTTTGTGTTCCTTTCTAGTTATAACTATTAGTTTGTAATGTAATGATGCAGGTTTTTGTTACTAAAATTCAGTTTCACCAAAACTGTACTCTCCTTACCAGAACTCAACTATCCCTTTAAGATAAATTATTTCTTTTCATTGTAGGTTGGCACGATTGGAGAGGTTGTACAGCGCATTAGACAGTTAGTAATTGATAATGTGCTATCAAAAATGAATTAATATAATATCATTATTATTATCATTATCATTATTATCATTATCATTATTATTATTAATATTCATATTAATATTATTATCATTATTATAAGTACTTTCATCATCATCATCATCATTAATATTATTATCATTATCATTATCATTATCATTATCATCATTTTTATTATTAATATTCATATTAATATTATTAGTATTATTATTATTATAAGTACTATTATCATCATCATCATTAATATTATCATCATCATCATCATTATTATTATTATTCAACATTTGTTCGCTGTATAATTCTTCAATACCTGAATATTGTTATTCTTCCAGTTCTTGTGCACATAGCTCCTGTACTGGGCATCCAAGTAGGCGTGGTAGGGTTCAGCTTGGATTCCGTGTTTCTTCAAATTCCCAGCAAGGGTTTCTGTGTCCTTCCTCGAAAAGCAGTAGATGATCCCTGAATCCATGCAAAGACAAAATGCAACAATAAATGAATAAGATCAAAACAAATCAAATCAAATCATAAAACATTATCATGGACCTTCCTGTTCTCTGATTCTTTCAACTATCAACTATCTAAATCCTTGTAGAGCCATTTTGTAGAGTTTTAAATAGTTTTATATGTAATTAACATGGCAAATCATTTTTAATGTAGACCCAACAGTTTCAGATGTATCTGCATTTTGGGGACAGTAAATAAAAACTTGTCGATTCAATTCAATATCAACCTGAGAAGCAATTTGTTTCAGGCAATGGTCATTTCTATTCCACTTCATTATTACACTTGACTACTGTAAATGTTGTTATTTTCGCGCGATTAATATTTTGCGCTGAGCGACACAAAAACACATTCGCTGCTTTTTAATTTCGCGCATTTGTATTCGCAGATGCCGACTTCAGCGCGAAATCCGCGAAATTAATGCACTGTGAACATTACCACGTTTACAGTATCTAAAAAAAAACACAAGTTAATTGTAAAGTATTAAAGTAAACATACCTGATTGCCCATTCAATTCTCCATTGATAAGCCTCGCTAGTTCCTCCACAAAGTCAGCCTGCTTCGAGGGTTTGGGTCTCACCTGTCAACAGTTTAGATACACAAGTATTAACAAAAGCCAAGGCTGGTATATGTGACCAGCTATAGCAAAACCCTGCACTTGTCAGTTATTCATGCTTTGGAAGAAATGGGCATTTTAAGTTCACATCATGTGTGTAAAAGACTTAAGATTGTAAAATTGAAACAATCATACCCTCTCCAATTATTGACCAATTTATTAGAACAAAGCATCAAATGAAAGCTTGTGATGAGGCCTTTCTAATGGTATGAAAAAGTACATTTTGATTTTTACTGACGAGTGCCAGGTTTTGCTATAGCCAGTCACACATAATTTAACCCTTTGCCCATGAGATATCACATTTCCCATAAAGTTAATACATGTTATACCAGATTCCTGTGGTAAAGGGTTAATACTGAGATTAAAGTTAACAATTACTTTTCAGCTATAAATCAATATCAATTGAATTACTACTGTACACATGTTTTAAAGAGCACATGACATGTGCATGTAGCATTATGAAGGATGTCTCTATGTGCTGTATATTATAAAAAAGACAAAGGGCATTCATAACAAAAACAATATAAGCAAACCTCATAGAAGAGATTTGCATGGTTCAACCAAGATTAAAGAAAACTGGCAGAGTCGCAGTCCCAGAATGCATTTCACATCATCTAGGATGTTCAGTTTTGCCACAGAGCTGGAAGTTACATATTTTTGCTTTAAAATGTGAAACCTTTGAACTTTGACCTCATGACGCCAAAATCGAAACAATTCAATGGCTCCTCAAATTAAAACTTTTTTAAATGTACCATGTTTGGTAATAATTGTTCAATCAGTGCTTGTGTGTGTGCATACAGACACTTGGATTGACAAACAAAAAACAACAAAAAACATGCCATTATGTTGTAAATACTGGAAACAAACCTCATAGAAGAGATTCGGGCGGTTGAACCCGGCTCTGAAAATCTGGCAGCCATGCAGTCCCAGAATGCTTTTCACGTCGTCCAGGACGTCCAGCGTTGCCGTAGCCGTGAGTCCAAGGATGGGCGTGTCGGAATACTGCCGTTTGAGCAGCCCAAGGATCTTATAATCTACAGGCAAATGGACATAGATAGCACTCTTGTGAAATTGAAAAGAAACATCCTTACTAACAATTATTGCTGGCAAAAAAAGTATCATCTCCATGGGAGCTTCTCTATAGGGGCGCTCAAATATACTGCCCTTTAGCAGCCCAAGGATAGTTGAATCTTAAAGACAAGGCGATAGCCGTAAAGTGTCCCGCCCACTTGCACGCATTCATGCAACATTGGATCTCATTTGACCTTTGACCTACTTATGTGACGTTTGACCCAAGAATATCATGGAGGCCAATATAGGGCATCTACCAGTCAAGTTTGGTTACAAACAGATGCAGGGTTGGAAAGTTATTCAAATTTTTGTAAGCATCACGGACGGACGGACAGAAGACAGACAGACGGAGGACAGACGGACGGACGCAATTTGGATCCCTTAGTCTCCCTCCACCTACGGTCGACAAAAATGGAGATAGAAATCATTCTTGCAATATTCAGAAGAAATTTGGTTGCCCGATCTCTTCAGACACGCCTCGCGGCTATACCGAACTTGCCACACCACGTCTAAAGCACGATTGAAGGACTAACCTGGTCTGAAGTCATGGCCCCATTGGCTGCAGCAGTGAACCTCATCAATGGCTATCCGGGCCAGCAACTTTGCTTTATACGCTCTCTCAAGACATGCCATAAACCGCTTGCTCTTTGCAATCTTCTCTGGCGTCACGTAGAGTAGCTTCAGCGCCGATCGTCCGTCCGTCATTTGCCGATGAACATCCTTCACCGATTCGGGCGCGGTGTTGGAGTTGAGGACGGTCGCGTTCACACCGAGATCTTCCAACGCCATGGTCTGGTCCTCCATGAGTGCGACCAGGGGAGATATGACCAGTGTGAACCCTGTACGGAAAATACATAATTGCACAATGCACTTCAAATAACATACAAGTTGTTCACACTAAGTTTGTCAGCTGAGGTGATCTATTTACCCCAAACTCTTTAAAATGCATGTTTTGGAGATAAGGGTTGATATGAGCAGTGTGAACCCTGTAATGTAACTTAGACATTAATGTACAATGCACTTCAAATAATATACAAGTTGTTCAGACTAAGGTTATTAGCTGAGGTGATCTATTTACAACAAATTAACTATTTAAGAGACATGTTTTCAAAATTACTGAGGGGTGATATGACCAGCGTAAACCACAAAATGGTAAGACATGAATGTATAATAATGCACTTCAACGCACATGTACATGTATATGAGTTGTTCAGACTAATCATGTTGGATGAGGTGATCTATTTACCCCAAACTCTTTAAAAAGACAAGTTATGGTCCTCCATCAGGGAGATTAGGGGTGATATGACCAGTGTGAACCCTGGAATTATGGACATGTAATGAATAGTTCAGATTATAAATAAAAAACTTTTAAAAACCTACAGGAACCGAGTGCGCTATGTACAAAGTCTATGGGGATTTCATAATCGTGAAGGGAACGGGTTAACTGCCCTTCTCAGTTCTCACTCTCACATGACATCTTTAGCCTTTTTGTTTTACCTATGCTGACAAGTGCAGGCAGCTGATAGAAGAGACTCTTTCCCCCCTCCGGTTGGCATAAGAAGGATAGAATCACTCACCTACAAGGTGGTGTGCCGAATTCATTCAATTTAGCCAGCTAATCGACTGAGCGCACTCGCACCAGACGACTTTTACATTTTTGTATAACCTTAACCATTCTTAACCCATGGTTTGGACTTGTGGCCTAGGGCTACAAAATGGGAGAAAGGCACTGCTTAATGTGCAAATTGGGAAATCCATTTCTATTTTGTTTTACCTTTGCTGACAAGTGCAGGCAGTTGAAAGCAAAGACTCTTTCCCCCTCCGGTTGGCATAAGTAAGATGACATCTCTTCCGCTGAGCGTTGCATTCATCGTCTTCTCCTGCAGCGGGCGGAAATTCTTGATGCGAAATACGGAATCCCTGAGGTCACGAAGCTTGGAGGACCATGGATAATCTGAGTTGAGTGCCATACAAATAAAGAATAAGACAGATATGATATATGAGAGAATATAGATAACAACAAGAGAGTAATGAATTGGTCATTATCAAGCTGTTGGGTTTGAATCTACGAAGAAATATGCTTTAGGATGATTTTATGCCCGCTGAGCGACGCTTTCAATGTCTACTCCTGGGGTGGATGAATAGTCTTGATGCGAAATACAGAATTCCTAAGATCACGAAGCTTGAATGAATAGGTGGAGTGCCATGAAAATAGAGAATAAGACAGATATGATATATATGAGAGAAAATAGATGACAACTAGAGGGTAATGAATTGGTCATTATCATGCTTTTGGGTTTAAATCTACAAAGAAATATGCATAGGATGATATCATGCCGGCTGAGCATCGCATTCAATGTCTACTCTTGGAGCGGAATGATATTCTTAATGTGAAATACGGAATTTCTAAGACCACAGAGCTTGGATAACCACAAATAATCTTGGTGGAGTGCCATGAAAAAAAAAAAAAAAAAACACAAAGCAAAGAAGCTGGACCAACAGGACCAATGCAATTCATGGAGCAAGCTGGACTGTACAGTAGTTGTTGCTATTCTATCCTCTTGTCTAGCTGCTGGTAGCTCTAAAGAAATATAACTGTTCTTCCGGCATAAAGGTTGCATACTTTTCCCTCAAAATACCAGTGCTGTAGCCAAGTCCAAAATCGAGACTGCTTTTGTTTGTATCCTGAATCGGACTCGGAGCCGAATCACAATGTAAAACAAATTGGAACATGCTATTTCGTTGGGAACCCGGACTCGGAACTTGTGGACTCGAATACAGCCCGGCAAAATACTCACCAGTTCTCTCCCAGTCAGTGGAGCCAGCCTGGAGATTCAATTCATGGAGCTTGCTGGACTGGAGCTGCAGTTGCTCCTTCCTCTGGATAAGACGTTGCTGTTTCTGCAGGAGCCTCTCTATCTGTTTCTCCACATGCTCCAGCTCCTGGTTGACCTCCTCCAAACCTCGTCTCACATCATCCCTCCCTGATACAAACAAACAAACAAACAAAATGTAAGACAGAAATCAGTTGTTTAGTCAGAAAGTAGATGTAGTAGCTCCTTCCTTTGGATAAGACGTTGCTGTTTCTGCAGGAGTCTCTTCATCTACAGTCTCTCCACATGCTCCAGCTCCTGGTTGACCTCCTCCAAACCTCGTCTCACATCATCCCTCCCTGATACACATACAAACAAACAAACAAATATACAAACAAAATGTAAGACTGAAATCAGTTGGTTTATTCAGAACCAGTTGTTAAAAGTCAGAAATCAGCTATTTAGTCAGAAAGCAGCTGTTTAGTCAGAAAGCATATGTTTGGTCAGAAATCAGTTATTTAGCCACAAAGCAGATGTATGGACAGAATGAAGTTGATTAGTCGGAAAGCAGTTGTTTAGTCAGAAAGCAGTTGTTTGGTCAAAAATCTGTTGTTTAGCCACAAAGCAGATGTATGGTCAGAAAACAGATGTTTGGTCAGAAAGCAGTTGATTAGTCAGAAAGCAATTGTTTAGTCAGATATCAAATGTAGCTGCTCCTTCCTCTAATTAATATTTTCTTATTTGATCTGAAAACAAACATTTCTTGGCTCAAACCTTAAAATTGGTTTTGACCCGAGACAGGCGGTTAAAAACAGTTTTGATTTTTGCTACAGCTCTAGAACATGTAAACAATCCACTTGATCTTGATATTTGTTTCAATAAATTACAATTAAATATATTGTTACTATATATTTTCGGGTACCCATTTATTCACCTGGGTTGAGAGCAGCACAGACAAACTTAGTAAATGAACATGAAATACGCACCTTCCATGGTCGAGGGCGATCCGTCTGACTTCACCGCCAATATACCTTCCCTCCAACAATCTTCACGGCAGGTTTATTCTTGATCACCGTCTCACGGCCAAACTGAGATCCACACCCGGGGCAAATCCCTGGTGACTGAGTGAAGTTTTCCTTGGTGCGTTCAAGAAAGCACTTGACTAACCCACCTTCAGAAGCAAAAATAATCACAAATATATTTTTAATAAACAAATTTTGTAACCCTATTCAAGCCAACTATGCAAACCTAGTCATCTATCTCTTTTTTAATTTTGACTTTTTAGTTTTTAATTTAACCCACAAGGGCAAAGTTTTGCTATATCTGGTCACATATAAAGAGCAGGGACCAGCAAAATTACCTAGTTATAAGCACATCTACTTTGTAAATGGTCATATCATGGTATGACCATTTACAAGCCCGACACGAAATATCAGCTCGGCAACGGGTGTATCCTAAATGCATGGGTGCCATGCGATTCTGACATGTGGCTCACACATTATCAGTGCAATGCAGGCTAAACAGTATTGCAATGTGTGTATGTGTGGTTATAAGGGGGTTTTGTAATTAGGGTTTTGATATAGTTTACTAACTTTACAGTGAAGACACCCAACTGGTGTCTACATAGGCCCCTGTTACACATGCGTCGGCTTTTAAAGCCGGCCCCGGGGCCGGCCTCACGCCAGCAATTTGAAGCCGCCTCGAGACCATGAAACCCCTGTTACACATAGCGCAAAACTCTGTTACACATACCCCAACCCTCGAAATTAGCATAGGCCCGATGGCCCGGGGCCACCAGAAGTTGCTGACGGGCCAGTAAAAAACGCATATTTCAATGTTTGGTGGCCCGATCGGGCAAGTAAAAAAAAATTTTTTTAAATACCATGTAGGCTGTAGTCATGTTTAGGGCATGACAAGAGCTTGATTTTAAACGTAGCATTCAGCAACTTATAAACTTTTCTCACATACAAAATATTGGTTAGTTAAAAAGTTGCAAGTTAATTGAGCAAGTCACACTGCTGCTAATGAATATTCATACATTCTTGAGCAGCAGTACTCATTTTCTAACCAGTTGTTATAAAAAAAAAATTCATATTAAAAATCGTTGTTAGTTATTTCAGTTATTTTGCGTATTTTAAAAATCTAATGAGCATCATGAATATTCATATGCTGCTCATGAATATTCACTACACAAAAAATTACAGGGTGTCTAAAAAAAAAACAATTAAAAAAAGATTTTTTTTCTTCAAATTTGTTATGAATCCCGTATATTCAACATCATGTTTGAAGTTTGAACAGTGTGTTTTGAGTTGTCTCACTTGTCTGCAATATTGTTTACAAAGAATCCAATGTTTGTTTGATAAAAAGTATTGCCCAGTACCCTGAAACTATGAATATGGTTATTGTATACATTTTACTTTTGTTTTTCCTTATTTTTTCGGGCCAGTAGATTTTGGTTTCGGGCCACCAAATTTGGAAAAATACTAATTTTACTGGCCCGACCGGGCCACCAGCAAAAAAAGTTAATTTCGAGCATTGCATACCCAAACCGAGGCCGGCTTCAAGTCGCCTATTAATGATTCACGGTGATCAGGCCTCATATCCATATACAGCTCTGCTCATACCATATTTAGTGTTGGCATCAGCGTGCCCTTGTATCCCATATTAGGCATATTAAAGGGACTTAGTAACATTGTCCAAATCCTCAAAATAAAATTGTAATTCTAGCGGTTCCTTTATACCTTGTTGTATTCGTATTAACAATAAAATCATGGGACAGCTTTCGGTTTTTCAAATTTCCCTTTCATTACAAAGATATGTATGATTGAAGTATTTAGATAAGAAAATCTCCGGGCGAGATTTTCATCCCTGTACAAAGTGAATGCAGTGAGTTGGTGAATATCACCCAATATCACTTTGCATTTTCGCTCATTACTTGGCCATACATTGTCCATTTGACCTGAAATTTTCACACAATACCCTGAGGACATATGAGATAACAACAGTATACATTGCATCAACCATTCATCAGTTTTTGCACATCTCAACAAAGTTACTAGATCCCTTTAAGCAACCTACTTCCTTATTGCGCGCAGTACGCGCGCGCTACAAGCGCATTATGCGCGCGCCGCAAGCGCATTACGCGTGCGCTTCAAGTGCATTTGCATAAAAGCCGGCCTCAGTCCACTTACCCTGTTACACATACCGATTGCCGGACTGAGGCCGGCCTGAGGCCGGCTTCAAACCACATCCAGAGGTGGACAGAAATGGGGCCGGCCTCAGGCCGGCTTTTCAAAATTGACCCCTGTTACACATGAATGAAGTGGACTGAGGCGGCCTCAGGAGGCGGCCTCAGTCCACTTAAAAGGTATGTGTAACAGGGGTCATAGTTACATACAAGTTGATACAACATGTCCTTTAACCTCTGACAAAGATTTCGCTAGGATCAGAAGCTTAGATTACAGAATGACAGGCATTTTTAAAAGTAGATATGCAGTCTTCAGTAGTGTTTTCTTCACTTTCTTTTTGTAAATTATAATAAAAATTAGCGCAGGCCTGATGGCCCGGGGCCATTAAGAATTAGCTTCACCTCAAGCAATCAAATGCTTAGTTTCTCTGCCCCCAAATCAAATATAACTTAATTTGCAGTGATTTTCTTCATTTGGAGCAACCAGATTCAGGTTTCTAGCAACTAGAAGTAGAATTTGAAAAATCTTCATTTTATTTGCTCGATTGGCTACAAGGCAAAAATGTGCAGGCAACGGGTACAAAGTGAGTGAAATACAAATTTATTCTGTTTAATTGATCATTATAAACAGAAAACATGTTTGTTGGTAACTTAAAGATAATTGACTTGGCATTCTTTTCATTTCCTTTTTTGGGGGGGGCGCCAACAATTTGAAAATTCAAGATTTTTGTGGCTCGACAGGCAACAAGGAAAATAAAAGTTAATGTGGAGCAATCTTACAATGAATAAAATGTATACCTGAGCCTCCTTTGTAGTATGTAAGCAGCAATGTCTGACACTGGTGACAGTAGACCTTGATGAGATGTCTAAGTGGAGGCATCTTTCCACAGAGGAAGTGGGACTTTGTAAGGAACCATTTCTGGAAAGAAAAAAAAAGAACAGGAGATTTAACTGAATGATAGCTTGAATATTGAGTCTCGGCCACCTATACGCCTGTCTGCTTTGGTGTTCATATTTAAGGACTCCGGATTTCAGTTGTTGACATCTAAGGTGGTTTGACATACATTGTAGATCTGGTAGTAACCTTTAACCATAATATTGTATGATGGCCCCATGATGCATCTTTATTAGCAATAAAGGAGCTTGCAAATAGCTGACCACAAAATGACCTCTGGCCTGGGCGAGTAACCGTTGACCGTGCTACAATATGAAGTCTACCCTAATGCTCAACACTAGCACAAGAAAAAATAATTGTCGGGCAAGTAAAATGTCATAATTGGTCTAGTTTGGTTGCCCGTTCGGGCAACTACCAATTCTGTGAAACTTCAAGAGAAACTGTTATTCACAAGGTGTAAATCTCATGCAGAAGTAAACGGGCAAGTACATTTTCTGTTTGGGCTTGAAAGTCAAATTTCTAAATTTATGAATCTACTTGGCCGAGACCACTGCATGGTAAGGTTGTTGACCATTAGTTTAGATGGTCGAGACCGATAAAAAGTGGACCCGAGATCGGTAAAAAGTGGACCCGAGACTGGCAAAAAGTGGACCGACACCAGCAAAAAGGGACCTTTCTGAATTTGTATGGGGGGGGGGGGGGGGGGGGGGGGGTGCATATGCACCCAACGCACCCCCCCCCCCCCCCCCTTCCCTGGCTACGGGCCTGAGTTTTCATGGAAACAAAACTAAATCTATTCAATATTGGTCTCAATTTTCATTGAGGAATCAAAATCTATATCATCGTATAATAGGCCTATTTAAAGCAGTGGGAAACGCCCCACACACAAAAAATGAGTTGAACGCTCTTGTGAAAGAATATGTTTTTACTAATTACGGGATGATACAAATTTGGCCTGGAAACCGCCTACTAATTGATATATTTGGTAAATTATAAAGTTATCTGCTGCGGATTGATATCTTGCCGATGGTTGTATGTTGATAATTATACAGCCTCGTGCGATGCGTGTTAATCCTAGATGGCAAATGCGCACATGGTAAGCCAGCACAGACGGGCCAAACTGACGGTGAATTTAGGCTCAATGTCAGCTGCTTTCATAAACGTTTTAACTAGTGCTGTAACTGACCTTGATGATCGGATCGTTTGATCGGATCGGCAAAATTTTATCGATCTTCGAAATCGGATCGATGATCGGGATCGGATGATCGGCTATAAAAAAAAATATTAAAAAAATAAAAAAAAACGCCGATTTTGAGCTTAGTCCCATGTGATTAATTTGGCGTAACCTTTCAGAAACGCATGGGACCAAGCTCAAAATCGGCGCGAATAATTTTGTAAAAGGAGAGGTAATCAGTTTTAAAGGAAAGCATACCCATACAAGATTACCTTGGGCTTATTAATATGGATATATGTTGCTTTGGTATTCATTTATATTCCCAAAATATGTTTTTTGGGATCATTTTCCAAAGAAAAAAAAACAGATTTTTTTTTTTTTTTTTTTTTTTTTTTTGCCGATCCGATCTTCCGATTTGTCTGCATGATCGGAAATCGGCAAAAACGGTCCGATCATGTATGATCGGATCGTGATCGGCATGCCGATCCGATGATCGGTTACAGCACTAGTTTTAACTAATATTTCTGCACTTAATGATACTAAGGTACAGATTTTTCCACACACGCCCCTTTTTATGCTATTTCAACAATACTAATCAATTAGTTTGGTCAATAAAGTTATTTTTTTTTCTATTCCCAAGTTTACGTACGTGTGAGGTGAAGGCAGGAAAATGCATTGAAAAAAGTTGACCACAGGTGACCTTTGACCTTTGTGTGATTATCATTATGTGAACGGCTATAGCAAAATCCTGCACTTGTCGGTTAATTCATGTTTCGAAGAAATTGCATTTTAACCCGTTCCCTACGAATTTATAAAATCCCCATCTAGACTTCGAAGGATAAGAAAACAGTTAAGTGATAGATAAAAAACAATTTTGTTGAGTTTGCAGTGATTTATTTAAGACATAGAGTACGAAGCTGCATTGATTAGCACCACGCCAATACTCAATAGGACCACCCCTGCAAGTCAAGGGGCTTACTGTATAAGCCCCTTGCACTTGTATGCAGTATTTCAGGTAGGTGAAAATCAATACTGATAATGCTAGACTAGAAAGCTGTCAAAATACAGACAATTAGTGATATATTATCATTAGAATTACTCTTTACTGTAATAAATATCTTAAAAGAAGTCATACCTTTTGGTAGAAAATTAAAATCCATAGTAGAAATACAAAAAGAATAGAGGAAAAACGATCCCAACTTCTTGCTTATGAGTTGCATACCTACAGCCATCTGTATACTGTTACACACAAACACACACACACCATGTACATAGTTCAATACAGTATGCATAGCGCCCTCTTTTGACCACTTTGAGATACTGTACATTTTACTTGCAATTCATTCTGCTTCTTCTGCTTCTGCTTGTTTCTGTACAAACGCCTGGTGTGGCTATCCCGTACAGTTGCGCAAATGCAGCAGTCGGATGCAAAGCTCAAAAAAGTTTGTTACATTGCCTCTATATTTGTGTTTTCCAGCAAGTTCTTAAATTTCTGCAGGGTTGGGGCACAACGGTAGTCGTCTGGGAGTTTGTTCCATGCGGGTATTGTCCTTGGGTAAAGGGACTGCTGGTAGCACTTTTTATTTGCTCTGATATGTTCGTAAATGAAGCTTTTGGATAACTGTCTGGTAGTTGGTCTCCTATATGCTGCAGGGTGATTTCCATCATCTAGTCTATACGTTGATATGTTGCTGGGGACCAGTCCATGGGTTTCTTTGAAGACAATATGGAGACGGGCTTTGCAGCGTCTGGCATCCAAACTCTCCCATCCTAATTGCTTCAGCATGTTGGTGACGCTAGATGTTTGGTTGTAGTCGTTCATTGCAAAGCGTGCTGCTCGACGTTGGATTTTTTCTATCAGATCTTTGTTGGTTTGTTGATGCGGGTCCCATACCGCATGGCAGTACTCCAAAATCGGACGAACAAGTGTATGGTAAGCTACCGATTTCGTTGATTTATCACAGCTGTACAAATTTCTGCGTATAAGACCAAGTTGTTTATTTGCTTTCTTAACTGTCTGGTTTATGTGTGTGTTCCATGACATGTCGGATGATATTTCCACACCTAGGTATGGGTGGTGGGTTACTCTGCCAAGGACTTTTTCACCCATGGTGTAGTCGTGTTGTAACGGCTTGGTTTTGTGTGTCACAGTCATGATATGGCATTTTGAGATGTTAAAGCCCATTTGCCATCTAGATTCCCATGTGCAGAGAGTGTTTACATCTTCTTGCAGGAGAGCTGAATCCTCTGTGTTGTGTATTTCTCGGTATAGCATACAGTCGTCAGCGAACAAGCGTACACTCGAGGTGAGATTGGTTGGTAAGTCATTAATGTATACCAGGAACAGAAGCGGGCCCAGTACTGTACCCTGAGGAACTCCGGATCTGACTCGGGCTTCCTCTGATGATTCACCTTCGAGTACCACCTTCTGTTGGCGCTTCGTCAGGAAGTTGGTTAACCAGGAATATATACTGTTTCTTATTCCTACATGGTGTAATTTGGCTAGGAGTCGTTGGTGGGGAACTACATCAAATGCTTTACGAAAGTCTGTTATTATAAGATCAACCTGGCTTCTGTTGTCCAATATCTTCTGTATATCATCGACCAGGGCTGACAGCTGCGTCTCGCAAGATCTTCCTTTTCGGAACCCGTGTTGTTGATCTGCTAAGATGTTGTGTTTTTCGAAATGCTTCATGATGTGTCCGTGAATGATGTGTTCCAGTAGTTTACAGATGACTGATGTGAGGGAGACCGGTCTATAGTTATTTGGTTGAGTTCTGTCGTCTTTTTTATAGATGGGTGTGATGTTTGCTTTCAGCCATTCCATGGGTAGTGTACCTGTCGAAATTGACTTCTGAAACAGCTTTTTCAGGATTGGTGCTATGCTACCCGAACAGTTTTTAAGTACCATACCTGAGATGTCATCAGGCCCTGGAGCTTTATTTGGATTGAGGCTTTCTAGTAGTTTTTTAATCCCTTCCTCTGTTATAGTGATGTCATCGATGTCAGGGGTGTTGCTAGGTCCTAGGTCGGGAATGTTTGGGTCTTCGTGGGTGTATACTGAACAAAAATATTGGTTCAGTACTTCAGCCTTGTCCTTAGCACTTGTGAGAGTGTTTCCAAGTACTTTAAGAGGTGGTACTCCAGACACTTCTTGTTTTTTAGCTTTGATGAAAGACCAAAAGGGTTTAGGGTTGTCAGATTTGAGGCTTGCTCCAACTACATCCCGCAGGTAAGTTTTGAAGGCTTTTCTAATTCTCCTGTCTACATTCCGTCTCAGTTTCTTGAACTCTGCCCGGTGGGAAGGAAGTCCGCTTTTTTTAGCTTTATTATATAGTCTTTGTTTTCTTTTTATGTCTCTCTTAATTGATCGATCAACCCAAGGATAAGAAAGGTGGCTTGAAGATTGTTTCGAAGGGATGTTGCAATCTACTGAACTGTGAAGTGTTTCTTTAAAAGATGTATACAGTTCATCAATGCTTGATGAGTCCACTCGGTCCAATGAAAGAGATTTGTTGAATTCGATCATGTCCTTGTTAATCCCCTCATAATTTGCTTTCTTGTAGAGATAGATTTTTCTCTTTGGGGGTCTATTTATCTTGGGTTTCAGGATGGCTTCTATTATCACCAGATCATGGTCGCTAATGCCGTGAGTTACTTGGACAGACTGTACTGAAGCTGGGTGGGTTGTGAAGCACAAGTCCAATATGTTTTCTCCCCTTGTAGGTTCTTTTACTATTTGTTCCAGGTTGTAGTCATTCATGATATCAATCATCAATTTGCTAATCACAGGATAGTATCCTCCATTTTTGAATGTTGATGTTTCCCAGTCAATACGAGGTAAGTTGAAGTCACCCAAGAGCCATATTGAAGCGTTGCGTGGGATTTTTGATAGGGAGGTATCCAGTTCAATCAAGTAATTCCTATCAGTAGATGGAGGTCTATAGAATGCCCCGATGTAGAGTGGTGATATTCCTTTAACTTGTATGGAGATCCATATTATTTCTGAGTTAGTTTGCAAGTCAGGTTCAGCACATGCAAGGAGGGTATTTTTCACTGCAATAAATACACCACCTCCCCTTTGTTCAGTCTCTCTGTCCCGCCGAAAAACATTGTAGCATGGTGGGAAGATTTCCCCCGTTGAAATTGTGTCATTCAACCACGATTCAGTCCCGACAATGATGTCTGGGTTTTCGCCGTCGAGCAGGGCTTCGAAGGTCGGTAGTTTGGATCTTATACTCTGGCAATTCATGTTCACTATCTTTAAATGAGTTGATTGATGCCTTTTCCCCTTTTTTGTAGTTTTATTTTTAACTTTGGGTCCCTTCTTTGGATCACCTTCGCTGGTAGATCACCTTCGCTGGTAGATCGCATTCACAGATCACTCCTACACAGTGTGGAAACACTACAGTAGATTAGTAGAGAAATAACCTGAATTATGTGTGAAAAGTCGATGTCGTGCGTCATATATCGATGATTGCTGATTAGTAATTATTTAATAAAATAAAATGAAAAAGTTGCTTTTACTGTAGTGTAGGGTCGTTTTTACCTATTGTTTGTTAACATCTCTTAGATAGTTATCTTGTTATCTTTGAACATGTTAGTAATAAAGTTATTCATTCATTCATTCACTCGACTCATTCAATCATTCATTCATTCATTCCTTCCTTCCTTCCTTCCTTCCTTCCTTCCTTCCTTCCTTCCTTCCTTCCTTCCTTCCTTCCTTCCTTCCTTCCTTCATTCCTTCCTTCATTCATTCATGATTAAATCAATCAATCAATTCATCAATCAATCAATCAATCAATCATTCATTTATTAATTAATTCATTCATTCATTCATCTCCAAGTAAAGAGTCCGAGATATGCCGCGCTGTAGGATTTGCCTTGGTATATCTGGACGTTTCCTCTACAGTACATGGAATTAAAGGCATGGGACTGTAGTAAGCCACAAAATCTGTTTGTAGATAAATACGTGCGGAGAACACATGACAATATCTACAAATCAGAAACATTATAAAACTCATATCCTATCTAAATCACATTCTATGAAATGCAAAAAGATTCCAAGCTTCATAAATTAGTAATTACAAGCATACAAATGGTAACTTATCTAACCTGAAAGCCTTCTGCTGTGGCGGCTGCAACTTGTTTTTCTCCCTTTTCTCCTCAAAAGATGTCGTGATGTCTCCCTCTAACGTTAATGTTGGTATAGTTTATGACGTGCAAAGAGGTAATTAGGGAAATTCCCGACTAAACAGAAAGAAGCCATGCACGACATTATACCATGGGGCGTTTACATGACAAAATATAACTTGACAACAATCCTGTCTCATGTGAGCTACTTTTGTTGACGTTCTTAGATAGTAACCAAACATGCAAATAAATGTAAACACATCTAAACCCAGTGGAGATCGATGAGCAGTTTTCCTAATTCACAATGTGGGGAGAGAGAGCTATCATATTAGCCAATCAATTAGGGTTATTTTTGTTCTGGGATCGAAGTAAATGGATGGGGGCCCTTGAATCGAAGTATAAATGGATGGGGGACCCCGGGGGACCTGTAAGCTACTAAGGGTAAGGCACCCGTATGGCACCGGGGGCAGATTTTTGAAAATGAGCAATGTAGAAAACATTAAGTTCCCTTTTTAGGAATTTTACCCTCATCTACATGCTGAACAGGGGGTTGATGAGTATTACCATATAACTAGAAGTGATTGATCTTTTCAACATAATCGCTCGTTGATTGTCATGATTTGGAAAATATGGTAAATTACCATGATATTTCCTCCCCCCCCCCCCCCCCCCCCCCACCCCCACCCCTCCGGCCCCCGTCCCAATATATGAATAAATAAATGAAGCAACATTAGGGAACACATATAACTATTAACGATATTTTCGTAATTGGTTCGATCATAATAATACAGAATGGTTGTTTTTACACGCTACCATACAATTATACCTCTCATTTTCTTCACCCTCCCAGAGATGCACGGAGCCCCCAGGAATGCGTGGATGTTCACAGGGGTCACTCCCGAGAGATGCACGGAGCCCCCAGGAATGCGTGGATATGCTCAAAGGGGTATCACCCCACCCCCCGAGAGATGCACGGAGCCCCCAGAGATGCGTGGATGTTCACAGGGGTCACTCCCGAGAGATACATGGAGCTCCCAGGGATGATAGATGCTCATAGGGGTCACCCCCCCCCCCCCCCCCTGAGAGATGCACAGAGCCCCAAGAGATGCGTATGTTTATAGAGGTCACCCGCCCGAGAGATGCATGGAGCCTCCAGGGATAATAGATGCTCATAGGGGTTCACCCCCCCCCCCCCCCCGAGAGATGCACGGAGTCTCAGGACTGCCTGGATGCTCACAGGGGGCACACCCCACGCTGAGAGATGCACGGAGCCCCCAGAGATGCGTGGATGCTCATAAGGGTCACACCCCAGCCCCCCCCCCCCCCCCGAGAGATGCATGGAGCCCCCAGAGATGTGTGGATGCTCACAAGAGTCATCCCCGAGAGATGCATGGATCCCCCAGGGATGATAGATGCTCATAGGGGTCACCCCCCCCCCCCCGAGAGATGCATGGATCCCCCAGGGATGATGGATGGTCATAGGGGTCACCCCCCCCCCCCCCCTGAGAGATGCATGGAGCCCCCAGAGATGTGTGGATGCTCACAAGAGTCATCCCCGAGAGATGCATGGATCCCCCAGGGATGATAGATGCTCATAGGGGTCACTCCCCCTCCCCCCCCCCCCCCCCCCCCCCGAGAGATGCATGGAGCCCCCAGGGATGCGTGGATGCTCATAGGGGTCACCCTCAGAGAGATGCACAGAGCTCCCAGGGGTCACCCCCCCCCCCCCAGAGATGCATGGAGCCCCCAGGGATGCGTGGATGCTCATAGGGGTCACCCTCAGAGAGATGCACAGAGCTCCCAGGGGTCACCCCCCCCCCCCCTCCCCCCCCCCCCCCCCCCGAGAGATGCATGGAGCCCCCAGGGATGCGTGGATGCTCATAGGGGTCACCCTCAGAGAGATGCACAGAGCTCCCAGGGGTCACCCCCCCCCCCCCCCCCGAGAGATGCATGGAGCCCCCAGGGATTGCGTGGATGCTCATAGGGGTCACCCTCAGAGAGATGCACAGAGCTCCCAGGGGTCACCCCCCCCCCCCCCCCCGAGAGATGCATGGAGCCCCCAGGGATGCGTGGATGCTCATAGGGGTCACCCTCAGAGAGATGCACAGAGCTCCCAGGGGTCACCCCCCCCCCCCCCCCCCCACCCACCACCACCACGTACAAACACATGAATTCACAAGAGCACCTATTCACTATTCAGAAACCCATTCAACAAAAAAATAAAATAAAACACCAGTCGCATTTAAGTTCCATTAATGATTTATGACACTCAATTCACACATGGTTTGATATAAATCAAAGGGAAACAAAACGCTGGGAAATTGCTTCCTGTAACAGTTACTGACAAGTGCAGAATTCATGTCACTTCTAGTAGTCTTTTTCCTCTTGGGCATCATTAATAATGGAAATAATCATTGTTTTTTATACTACTATCAGCTGTTTCCAAACGATACCGCATTAAATGTCATCTGAGCGTATTTGTGCATGAACTAACAAAAGC